>PVLC010004882.1:0-68832 GCA_004027655.1 Graphiurus murinus | reverse complement strand
GAAGTAGTTCTTAGAAATAAAAATCATGCAGGAGGCATCACAATACCTGACTTTAAACTCTACTACCAAGCCACAGTAATAAAAACAGCATGGTACTGGCACAAAAACAGACACATAGACCAATGGAGCAGAATAGAAGACTCAGAAACAGACCCACAGACTTACAATCAACTGATTTTTGACAAAGGAGCCAAAAATATACACTGGAAAAAGGATAGCCTCTTTAACAAATGGTGTTGGCAAAACTGGTTAACCATATGCAGGAAACTGGAAATAAACCCCACTTTCTCACCCTGCACAAGAGTTAACTCAAGGTGGATCAAGGACCTGGAAGTCAGGCCAGAGACCTTGCAGCTACTTGAAGAGGGCATAGGACCAACACTTGAACACATAGGCACAGGTAAAAACTTTCTCAACAAGACTTCTAATCTTTTTAAATGGAGCTTTTAACGTTTTTAAACAGACCTATAAAAATCAGTTTTGCTGAGATAGAATTGATATACAATGAACTACACATATTAATGAGTGCAGTTCAATGAGTTTGGACATAAGCAAGTGCCCATGGCACCATCACCACAACCAAAATATTAAACACTCAGCATTTCTCAGGGGGTGCTTATATCCCTCTGCCTGTATTAGGTTGTGTGTGTGTGTGTGTGTGTGTGTGTGTGTGTGTGTGTGTGTAAGAACATTTAACATCAGATCTACCCTCTAAATAAGTTTTAATGTGCACATCAGATTGCTAACTATAAGCAATATTTTATATAGCACATTTCTAAAAACTAGTTATCTAGCATAATTGAGACTTTATGCACTTTGAATAAAAACTCTCCATTTTTCCTACTTCACAGACCTAGGCAAAGACTACTATATTTTTCTGATTCCATGAGTTTACCTATTTAAGCAATATTAAGCATTGGCGAGGTGTATGTGCAGAAATCAGAACCCCACTACACTGTAGTAGGCATGAAAAATGGTGCAACAGCTATGGAAAACAGTATACATATTTGCCAAAAAGTTAGAAATAGGACGTCTTGTGACCTAGCAATTCTACTTTTGAGAATGAATCCAAAATAATTAAAAATCAGTATCTTGAAAAAATATATCTTCTCTCCCATCTTCATTGCAGCACTATCCACAATAGTCAAGATATGGTATTAACATAAACATCCATAAATAGACTAATGCATACAGAAAATGTGGTGCATACCTAAAATGGAATATTATCCAGCATAGAGAGAATCATGCCATTTTCAACAACATGGATGAACCTTTAGGACTTTATGCTAAGTAAATCAAGCTTTAAGAGCATAAATTCTTCCTGCAAAACAATGATAAAACTGAAATTTCTAAATTGCCTATGGAAATCCAATCCAATCTTCATTTCCCATTCTGTTTACAAGACTGTGAATTGGAATCCACTAAACTGTCACATTTGTCTTTGATGAATGGAAGGATCCCCAAGCTCATGTTTAAGGTATAGAATGAGGAAGACACACTGTTTTATCCACTGTGGAAACACCTATAAAATAATAAGTGCATGGGTCTCTCCATGATTAATCTTTAATGACATTTCTTAATACTATTATTACCTGGAATGAGTGCTTCGTGACATAACCTTGAGATCTCAGAAGCATGGTATTTCTGAGATTTACACAAAGTTAATGACAAGATGATGACCTCAGATGATGACTACCAGAAGTCCACCAAGACACCCATTACAGAAAATAAGGTTAGGTATCCAGTAAAATACTGTCTTTAGCCAGGTGTGGTGGTAATGCTTGTAATCCCAGCACTTGGGAGGCTGAGACCAGAGGATCCGGGTTCGTGGTCAGCCTCAGCTACCTAGTGAGGCATTCCATAACTTAGTGAGACCCTGTTTTGAAATAAAGAATAAAAAACAGGGCTGGGGATATAGCTTGGAGGTAGAATGCCCCTGAGTTCAATCCCCAGTATCAAAAAAAAAAAAAATACTTTTTTGATAAAAAATGTCCAGTGTATTTTGTATTTCCCATAAGATATGGATGCATAATCTTAGAAAGTGGACTTTAATACCACAAATGATATTTTTTCTCACACAGTAGAAAATATTTTTCCGTAACCATTTAATCTTTGTTGAATTTTACTAAAAATGTAATTTTTGCCATTAAGTTTCTCATTATTCTGTACATTTTCTCCTACGTTTTCACATTTGATATTTTCATTATTTGCAACTGATCTTGAAATAATATAAGTCATTATGTAATTGTTTGGCTTTTGTACTTGTATGCCTCTGCCCTTTAAATTTAGTATGTTTCCTGTATTGCAATCATAAATCATGTTCACATACTTGCTTCTTAATTAAATGTATTCACTTCTTCTTTATTCTCTATGATCCAGGAAATATTTTTTTAGCTTTTCACCATTTTCCCTATGATTTGTCATATATTACTGATAAAATATAATTTAAACTAATAGTTTTACAGTTAATTTCCTCCTTAATTCAAACATATTATAAACTATTACATATCATAAGAGATCTCATGTACTAACATCTGACCCACAATTTTTTTTCTGTTTTCTATATAGTTTAAAAACCAACTAAGATTTTCTCATATCCAAGATAAGCAAACATTTTTAAAAACATGTAAAATTGTCTCCATTTTTTTATTATTGGTGCATTGTAATCATACATCTTTGTTACTTCTTAGAAAAAAATGGTTGAGTCCATTAGTTTCAACTTCTAATCCCTCTTTTATGCTTATTATTCTTAGGGTAACTCTTTTAAAATCCCCAGTACCGAAAAAAAAACAACAACAACAACAACAACAACAACAATAAAAAAAACCTTCAAGTATATAAGTTCAGAGCAGACTTGGCCTCAGCAGTCCTCTTGAAACTGCATGGATATTTTCAGCTTTTTAATGTCTACTCACTATATTGATTTTCAATCATGGTTCAGGCATTCTTATTTGCTCAGTGCACTATAGTGGTGATGCCTTTTGTGGATCCCCTAGTGGGTCGTCTGCTGGGGTTAGGTAGAACCCTGACCTGATGTCTCTCTGTCAGTGCAGGCACCAAGTTCTGGTGCCTCTCTTGCTGCAAGCTTGTGTCTCTGAGTTCTCTACAGGGCCTATCCCTGTGCTCTTTTTCTCTGTAGACAGTGGGTGTCACTGGATCTGCACCCAGTATAAGCCTGAGGTTTTGTGTTTTCAACAGGCCCTGTGTGTGTGTGTGTGTGTGTGTGTGTGTGTGTGTGTGTGTGTGTGTGGTGTGTCTGCTTTTGCAGGTGGCAGTCTAAATACGGGGCATTTTCCAGGAGGCCTGTAAGGTCTCTATGCCCTGTGTGGTCTGGGTCCCTCCCACATTTCTGCTCCTACCCAATTGCTAGAGTGGCGGGTGACTGAGTCTATGGTATTCCACAGGAACCCCTGTGGCTGCACAAGTAACTTACAATTGAGTGCTGCTCTGGCTCTGGAGAGAAAGGTAAGCTGGAGTGTCCCTGCCACAGGTTTAAGCTGGTCATCCCAGGAGATCTAGTAACTGTCAATTGTGCAGGGATACACTGCCTATCTGATTAGCATGTGGAGTTCTGTAGCCACTTACTCCACTTCTGGTTGCTCGGTATGTAGGTCATTAGATGTCTCTGTGAGAGTAGACCCCACTCCAAGTGGGTGGTTCAATGGCGGCCACTGCACCGCTCATGGGCTTTTTTGCTCTCCCTGATCTGCTTTCTGCGTTTTGTTCAGCAGCTTTTCAATTTCTCATTACTTTGGTAACTTTTTCACGGCTTTTTTCTTCCCAAGAAGCTGCTTTTATGACAGTTTTGGTTCAAGTTTTACAGAGTCTGAGATAAGGTGTTTCTCTCTGTCACCATCTTGGGCTCCTCCATCTCATATATTTGGTAGACCAAAAAAGTTAGATCTCTAGGAATGGAGCTTTAATCATGAAAATACATGGAAATTACATTTAGAAACCTATAAACTCTTTTTTCAGAATGTGAGGTTAGCATGCTTTATTTTTACAGGATCATATATATATGTATATATATATCAATTTACTAGAGTAATATATATATATATTACTCTAGTAAATTGATATTTATTATTTGAACTTTTTCCTTATTTACATATTTTATCTTTCTAATGTTTACTAGGCTATCAATACACACATATATGTATGCATTTTAAGTATAAATATATACAATATTTAGCTATAGATATTTTCTATTAAGTTAATCCATCAAAATTATTTTTAGTATGCTTTTACTTGTACATTATACTCTTACATCATAATGTAAATCATCTTTGCAGTGACATACATGCACACAACACTTGGTTGACTTCCCAAAAATTATTTTATTCTTTCCTTTAGTTATTCATTATTTCCATGTAAATATATATCTTATTTCTAGAATTCTGCATTTTTCAGACATGTCAGATCTCCCATCATAATTAGCTTCAGTTCTTCAGTCTCCAGGTTCTAGGACGAAACACCTCAAATGAAGCTTCAAATATAGTCTACGTTGTGTGTTCATGCTTGGAACTGTGGTTTCAGGGTGGGAAAATTACTTCAATGGTAAACAAATCAGATGCAGTAAGTAGTACTGAAATATCTTAGACTTATTTTTGTAGTTACATAACATTTCTAAATATGTCTATGTATTACACCTGAATATAAGTATTTGTATAGTCTCAAACTCCCATCAAAGCTATCAAACAGTCATATAAGCAGAGTACTGATGTTCTGTCATTATTGCTTCAGATTGTATTTGACATACCTTCTTTATTTTTTATTTGATTTATTTACATGAGTATATGTATTTTTCTTTTTTATATATACTTTTATTTGTGTATTATAGACTCACATCATAATGTGAATCAAAGTGATAGTGATGTACATGAACACAGTACTTGGAAGGCTTTCCCCCAGCTCCCTCCCTATTCTCTCCCCCTTCCCCATATAGGGGATTGAGATTGACATTGATATTCTCATACATACACATAATGTCCATGTATTTTTCTTCTGATTAAGACCTGTTATCTACTAAAATGTAGGAAGTATTTTTAAAAATTTACTGAGCAAGGCTTGCTTTTGGGGGGAGATAGGATTAAAAATGGTTGAGTAAGATTGTGATTTTTCCAGAAAATATTGTAGAAAGATACAATTAAATGTGTACATGTGCATGTATACAATACAAAATATAAAGTGTAACCTACACAATTTCATAATACTTATATTTAAAATATCTTTTGAAAATATCACTATTTTATAATGTATACATAAACAAGAGGGGAACTGAGCTATATTAATTTCTTTACATTGAAAATGTGAAGAAAATTTTATTTTAGAGATAAGGATTCTTATGTTATTTTATTTTTACTTTAGGATAGCTGTGCTTTTTCTTCACTTCATTCCTTCTGATAAACAGAATTGTACTGAATACTGAATTTTGTAGTAATTGCTTATAAGTCCAAACTATTGGAAAATAATATAATTGATTACACAGAAGATGAATTAGCTATTTCTTGACATACTATTTCATCTAGGAAGTTTGGAAAGCATATTAAAACCCACAAAAGAAATGAAAGAGGAAAAACTCTATTTTGTTTTCCTATGATGACTTCACAGTTTTAATGCATCAGTTAATTTATCATTGACAATTTACAAATGAGTTTTTATGGTGTCTGTATTTTCTAGCTACAAGAAAAAAAAAGTTGCCTAGACTTTTCCAAGAAAAGAAACAAGGAGACTCATTTCAAAAGCAGGTTATCACCAATTGTCCAGGCATAACTAGTTCTAGGATTCTAATTCAGAAGGAACACACAGAAACTCAAGTCCTCATGGACTAAAGTGCTGTACACAATCAGTAGTCACCAGAAGAGAAGCATGTTTCCCTTAGTACTTTGTTGTCCTTGGCAACTACCTGTTCTGTCTGGACAATTGAGAGTAAGGGAACATGAAGTTTTGAAAAACTTCCTAGCACAGCTCAGAAATGGAAACTGGATACATGGCTCCCTTCAGTATACTTGAATGGCACATCACTAAATCAGTATGTAGGAAGAGTACCATCTGAATGCTATGAAGTCAGAGAAAGGCCCCTTCTCTAGGAATTTGTTACATATTTTGAAAAAAATGTTGGAAAGAACAGATAAGATTTTTAACAAGATATTTAAAATAGCAGCTCATATCTCTTTTTTGTGGTACTAGGGATTAAACACAGGACTTCACACATACTAGACAAGAACTCTACCATCAAGCAACATGCTACATCCCAGACCTTTTTATTTTTTTATTTTGAGACAGGGTCTCCTAAGTTGCCCAGGCTGTCCTTAAACTTGGCATTCTCCTACATTAGCCTCCCTGGTAGCTAGGACTAAAAGATGTACTTTTTATTGTTGTTTCTTACATACAATGTATGATGAATAAGTATGATTTTTTAATTACAATACAACTACTATTAGCAATTTTCTGTATTCATTGCATACCCATTATGTGCCTATAGTATATTCAAATAATATTAACTTTAAAAATCACTTGCAATGTTATTATTAATTGAACTTATGCAGGAATTTGTAATAATGATTTCCAAATGAAGTTGTGAAAGTATAATGGATAGATGAGTTAAAAAGTGAATTACATTAGCTCTGCGTATTTTATATTACATGTGACAGTTTTAAGAAAAAGCAGTATGTATGGTGAGGAAGAAGAAATGCAAAGGGCTTTGAAAAAATGTCTTATCACATTACAACTATGAAATAAAACAATTGGGAATACTAAAAACAGATATGTACTTATCATGAGGGGGGAGAGAGAGAGAGGGAGAATGTATCATAAATACATTGAAATTCAAATCTTAAAGGATCCTTCGCTATCCTTCATATTCACATTCACTTTCAAGATTTCCAGATGTTCTAAAAATTGCTCAGGCATTTGAATTCTATTAGAAACATTCAAAGTAATTTAAGAAATTGCAATATTAACTAGTGAAAATCTGTCTTGCAGTTTACTTTATATAAGCTTCAATAAATTAAGCTCTCCTTTCTGTCTTCCATTCTTAGATGTGCTGGACTGACTCAGAAAATTAAATCTGTTTATGTATAGGATGACTGATGATGTCACTTTAACTCTTGAGAAAAGGGTTAGGTAACTTGGGCTCCCTCTGGTGTCTGCCTAGTCCCTTTTACAGTAGCTAAAGGAACATTAAACATTCACTTCAATTAAAAAACTAGAATAAAAATAGCAAGAATAACTTATGTTTTATGTTGCTTTCATAAGAAGTCTGCATAACTTTAATTTCAAAGGAGGAAATAACATTCTTATGATACATATTTAATATTCATAGACTGTTACTTGATATAAGAAAATATGATACAAGTGATTTAGGAATGACCCTTAGTGATTTTGCCATAAAAGTCTCTACATTCTCTAGAAGTAGGTTTTCATTTTTAAAACCCATAACTTTTTGGGTACTTAATAGGTTACTAATTACAATTGCTATTAACTATGTTAAATCAAAATATTTATATAAAAACCATAAGATGTTTAAGCACCAATATTCATGCATTAAAACAAACACAATTTTTCTTATTTTTAGAGATGGTGTTGATAAATAATAAAAGACAAATGTTTCAAACTTTATAAAAGACTGTTATGTGGTTTAAAAAAGAATAAAGAGAAGATGTAACAATTTATAATTGTCAAATACACTCTCCTGATATTTTACTGTTTTCTTCACTAAACTAGATGGTGTGACTTTGTTTAATTTTACTTTACTGTGTTTTATTTATGCTGTGGAATTTGCTCTGAACATTTCAGCAGCATATGTTATTTTAAGCCTGAGACATAGAAATACATTTTGTTCAGTTTTATTTTTATGTTTATAGTGTCCAGTACTAGAATATTAAGTTTCATTACTTTCACTGTTTTTATAAAACCATAATCCCAAACATTCAATATTCAAGAAATGCTTGTTTACCCATATTTAGCAGATATACAATGTTAGGAATCTCTGCTGTGTGTGTGTATGTGTGTGTGTGTGTGTGTGTGTGTGTGTGTTGTGTGTGTGTATACATACACACATATATATATATGCATATATAAATTAGATACATTTATATAAATCATGTATGCTTATATGGTTATGTTTGTATTAATTATATGCAGTACATATAAAAAATAAAACTAACCACTGACACTCTCTCATATGTTTTCATTATCTATGTAGTGCTATTTGAAAACAAAGTAATTAAAATTAAATAAAATATGCAGGGAACATAATGTAATTCTTTAAATACAAACTGTGATTCTCTAGGATTAAATACTCCACTCTTATTAGATTTAGGACATCATTAGTTCATAAATTCTAACTCCAAATTAGAAAATAAATTTATAAAAGACAAAAAAACCCTCAAGGAAAGTAACAATTATCTGATAACAACATTAATGACAAAATCTAGTAAAGAATGGACTATTTAACCTAGAAATAAGACAAGCTGGCATAAGTTAAGTTTAATAATTATTCATTCACTTATTCATCCATTGTGTCAGTTTTAAAATATGCGCTGTGTATGTCTTTCTTATGCAATAAACATTTTAATTGCTACATGGTTTTATAGTTTTACCTATTTAATTATATGTAGATAGAATGGAGGAATGGACCATACATTTTATTTCTCAATGAAGAAGCTAAAACTGAAAGTAAAAATAATTTGAAAAAAAAAATACATTGTGTTAATATAAATGTTTAACCAGTGATTTAGGTCTATCTAGTATAGAAAGACTGGGAATTTTAATCAGGTAGAAACTGTCATTGGGTTAAAACAGATCTGGAAGCAAATTCAGTGTCACACCTGGGAACAAGTTCAGAACCAGGAAATAATGGGAAGGTAGCAGCTGGTAATGGTGACAGGGAGTAATCAACATCTGGGTGAGAAGGCTGCCAGAAATATAGGAGAGGGTGATCACAGGACATTTAAGAAACCTAGGCTTCCTAGCAGGTATTAGCGAAACATAACTACAGGCTGCATTTGAGGATTCCAGCAATCAGGAAGAATAATGTTTTTTTTGTGTGTGTGTGGTTTTTTTTGGGGGGGGTTGGTTCACAGATATTAATTTCCTAGAAATGAAAATTAATATTTAGGGTGAAAAAGTCAGCCTCAAGAAGGATAGAGTAGTGCAAAACACTCTGCATGAAAGAAAAGGATATATATTCAGCTACTGAGGATGGAATCCAAGATCATTGTGGGGAAAGCAGCTAGCTGAGTTGGGATTTGACAAGTTCCCTGTCCTAGTATCAGCTAAGCAGCTCATTATCTTTCTCTGGATTAGGGACACAGTCTGGTCAGAGAAGCATAGATCCAGAGGCAGAAAGGAATCGAAGGAGAATGAGGTGGTGTTGACAGACACAGGGAACTAGAAATAAATTGAAAATTTAAACTATTTTACTAATATATGATATCAAGACTTCTAAATATATTAATTGTACATGAATTATTCTTATCTATCAATATCTGAGATTAGTAGAGACACATATATCAGAGAGTTTAGGATAAATTCTACCTAGATCCAGGAAAATAAATTGAAGTAGAATTTCATGACTTTTCTAGTCTTTCAACTATTTCTACAAAAATGAATACTTTCTAAGCACAGGGGAAAGAAATTTTTTTATGATTTCTACTTCTGGATGACAAGTGACCAGCAAATAGAACTCAATCTTAGATATTCCATGTGGCTCTCATTAGGGAATGTCTACTCCACCTGCCTTTGGGTACAAATGCAGCTTTTTTTTTGCATTGAACATATTTCAATCATATCTGAAGGATACAAACTTTATGACTAATATTAGATATGTACTGCACAACATGTTCCTAATAAATTCTATATTGTGCTCTGTATAATAATGAGGATGACAAAGAATAAAGCAAACTTTCTGTCCTTTTTGCTTGGCAAGAACTCAGAACCAAATATAAAAACTTAATTCTATTTTTTCTATTGTTAAAATCTCTACATTAATACTCATTTTATTCCTGGCCACGGCTTTCATATATGTATATGAAATATTTATACATATGTAATTATGTGCTTATATGTGTGCCCTGGTTGTCAATTTGTGTTTTATAACAAATTTTAAATGTTTACTTGAGGATTTTTTTATTGGTGCATTGTAATCATAAATCTTGTTGCAGGGTGATAGAGGCATACATGCACACAGTACTCATTGAGCCCTTCCCTAGGTCCCACCCTATTCCTTCCTCCTTCTCTCCTCCCCCTGCTCAGTATAGCGATTGGCTTTATTAAGTTGGCGTATGTACATTGTGACCATTAAGGGGTTTTCCTCTACACCTCTCTCATCTCCTTCAGTTAAGTACCCTTCTTTACTCAACTAAGGTTTCTCCTCCGTTGTCTGGAGTAGCTATTATGTCCCAATTTCTCCCTAGCTTTCGCATATGAGGGAACATCCGACTTTTCACTTTTTGTGACTGACCAATCTCACTTGGCATAACGTTCTCCAGTTCCATCCATTTCCTTGCAAATGACATAATTTTGTTCTTCTTTATGGCTGAGAAGAATTCCATTGTGTGTGTGTGCATATATATATCCCATAGTTTTGTAACCCATTCATCTGTTGATGGACATCTCGGCTGGTTCCAAAGTTTGGCAATTGTGAATTGTGCAGTTGTAAACATACTTGACTTTTAGGAGCAATGCCTTTGAATAAGAAATATATTGTAAGTATATAAACTATTTTGTCAATTCTAAGGACACCACTGATGAAATACAGGATTTTTGAGAAAAAAAATTAAAATAAAAAACCCTGCTGCCTGAAATATACAAATTTCCTGGTGTTAGATAAATCCCATTTCCAGGAATCTGAAGATGTACAGCAAATAAATTTTGTTTCAAGGGCATGCTGTATTTTAAACAAATATAGTTCAATAGAACTTATTTTTAAAAAGAAATTTGCAGAAACCTTTAGTTTGTGCTTGCATGTTTGTTTTGGAAGAAAAAAATTCCTTACTTACCCTTTTGTAACAATGCAAATATTTTGTCCCCAGACATCGTGGTTGATAAAATTTGAATGACTTTTTATAAAAGTATAATTAAGTCACTAGCCAGCTAGCTATCTGGACACACACACACACACACACACACACACACACACACACACATACACACACACGCACACATGAGAAACACAATATATTCATTTTCATGAGTAAACATTAATTTATAAGTGAATGCCTTCTACTGTTTCATAATTGTATGACATGATACTGGGAAACATATTTGATTGTCATGTTAAGTGTATGGGAAATCTTCCTGAAATAAGGATCAAACATACACAAAAGGTATTTGGTAGAGGAGAAATAACTCCAAACTCTTCTAGTCAAGGTTAGAAAGAATTTGAAACAAAAACATTAAATAAAAAGAAAAGCAGAATCTGTACTTGTACCAATCCTTGCAAATATGCCTGACCAAGAGAGATGTCTAAAGTTTCATGAAAAATGCCAGTATTATAGTTTACTGGAGTTTATAGTTACCATTAAAAACCTTGTTGACAAAGAACAGAAGGGATTTATTTTCTTTTGAGAATGTATCTGAGAAAAATTAAAGTTTTAATCAACAGGAAGTGTTTGCTTTTTAAGTAAACCAGTGAGAAAATCATCTACAGATATCTTGTGGGAAGAATAAACTAGATTTGGATAGATACCTGCCTCTCCCTCTTCCTGTTGTTTCCAGCTACTATCTTTCTTTAGGTACAGTAGAACAAGATCATTTTGGCAAAAAAAAGTCCAATTGGTCAAATAATCTTTTTTTAAAACCTAGCTCTGAAAGCTTTACCCTTGGACAGCAAAAGGAGCATTAGAAAAAAACTGCACATTCAAATTCTTATGTGTATTTCCACCAATTTGAAAAGTACCTGTCACTTCAGCAGACAACCTCAAGAACCTTGTCAATTCAGGTTTTGAATATTGTTGGATTAGAGAAATGATGGAGGAAGTTAGATTCTCAGGTAAGGAAAGATAGTTGACCTGTCTTTTAGACATTCCAGAGAAGGTCTTTCTGCCCTCACTTTGGTGGCCAGACTAAACCTCCACAGTCCATTACAGCAAAGAAAGACAAGAGTGGAAGAGATTCACTTAACAGTACTGCACCCATCTCTGGCATTACCACCACTGTTAGCAAGAAAACAATAATTAGGCATAAATCAAAGTCTATCCAAATGTTGCTCTATTCTGTCCATATGTTGGCATAAATGTAGTGCTTATTATTTGCTCCCCTAAGAAAACATACATTAAAAATGTTAAACATGCCATATTTAGTAGCTTTGTCTTTCATGATGATATTGGCATGTATTTATATCTTAAATTTATGTATTTTGTAATTCTCTTCATCAAAAACAATTATTTTTATCAGAGATAAAGATATTTCAAGATATACGTAAGAATTTTTATTATAAATCTTGTCATGACATTTTATTTTTAAAAAGTACAATATAAACTAAAATATTGAGTGTTAAGTTCAAGAAATCCTGTGATACTATTTAAATGATAGCAAGTCCATTTAGAGGAGGATAGGCAAAATTCTATCATGTGGATATAGTACAGAGACAAATTTGTAAGCAATACTATTATCCTAATTCTTTCTCATTTCAAAAGGACATAAAAAGGTTTCAGTAACACACAAAGCACTTAAAGTATATAAAACCTCTTATCCATGAAATATTAAAATATCATATTTGTACAGCACTTCATACTATAAGATTGTGTTAAGTTGCTTTTTCCAATAAGTTGTCTAAATCTATCAATAAGCACAGATTGCAGAAGAACTTTATCAATACATAAAAAATGACACATAATAAACAGTTTTTCAGAATTTTAAAATTGTTTTATTTAAATTATTTAATAATTTTTTTTAAAAAATCCATTGGCCATCTCAACATTATAGTGCAGATCCATATACTATGTTCTGAACATATAATCCTAAAAGAAAAGTATTGGAATTTTGTTGTTGATATATCTAATGCTACTCTCATTCTGATATTTCATATATCCCAATAATGAGTGTGCAGAAGTAAACAAATTATGAGCCTTACATGGGAAATCAAAACCCCACTGAAAGAATACAGGTTATAAATTGCTTCAAACAAGGGTCCAAAATGGAAAAGAGAAAAGACAGATGCATGAAGGTAATAACAATATATCAGAGTTTGAAAAAATAAAAGGAATCCAGTGACCAATATTATGATTTATACTAATTTCCATATTTGATACTGATATAGTAGTATTTGTTTCACCTATTAAGTATCTAACTAAATATATTTATAAAGGTAGACAAAGATTTATTTTAATTGCCATATATCTATATCACTTTCTGCTTTCTGCTAATGCTAGTGGCAGAAAAAATATGTTTTATTACTTTTGGTTTAGGAGAAGGTCGTGCTGTGACAGAGGTATCACTCAATTTGTGCATGGTTCTGGAAATGTCACTTATATCTCTGGGCTTCAGCCTGAAGCTTAAGGGCTTGGATCAGTTCAACTGAAAAGTCTTGCACCTCTAGAATCCTGTGATCCCAGGGTTTGCTCTTTATGTATTCTCATTGGCTGCATGGTTTCAGAGGCCAGTACAAGGCACACCGATTGCCTAGAGCTCTGCATCTGTTTTGCAAACATCCATGCCAATCTTTTCACAGAAAACCCCCAAACAATATGCCATGTGGATGGTGCTCTTTCCCATTTTGATTTTCACTGTTTCCACTTCAGTACATCGTTTTTTCTCATCTGTTAAACACAGAAAATGCACTCAGGACACACAGAGAATTTCTTATAGGACAGAATGACCCCACGCATAGCATATTCTTTGTTAAGCTAGTATACATTCTAATAATTCCTACCAACAATAAATTTCACATCGTAAAGACCTGATTTAGTATTTTAAATATGGTTTCTGAGCCATGCATGGCAACATGTATCTATAATCCTAGTACTTGGGCGATTGAAGCAGGAGGATTACAGGTTCCAGGCCAGTACACAGTAACTTAGGAGATCCTGTTTCAAAAATAAAAATAAAAATGGATTGAGGGTGTAGCTCAATGGTAGAGTGCCCCTGGGTTTGATCCCCAGTATTATACACACACACACACACTGGTTCTTACAGATTATTATTCAATACTTAGTGAAAATCCAGTTGAGTACCAGGTGCTGTCAAAACACAAAGTTAGTTACATTCCCCACTCACTGAGCATGATAATGATTCAAATTAGGTAAATCAAGCCACTGACAGTTTTCACACAAACAATGGTCATCTCCCAGAGTGAGTCAAGCCGAAAGGATGGTAAATAGCAACACATCTTCTGTCAGCCTATTATCACACCAAATTTACCTTCATAGTAATTGCTTTTAAAGATGTTAAAATTAAAATAGTGCCAAAAAATACATTTGGTAGTCACATTCAAGATTTTTTAACTAACTGATTAACTATGTGATATCATGGTACACTCTAGCATAATTTATGTTAGTGCCTCTTTAATTGTGTTTGCAGTATTCACCAGGAAGCTTTCTGCTTAGATAATTACTCATTTTGGTAAAGATCAGTAATTTGGCTCATGAGCACTTCAGAAAATTACTCAAAATGTTGCAGGAAGAGAATTTCTTAGAAACGCTCAGACCTACAAAGTATAAATAAGTTTTTCGTTTATACTCTTTCCCTAGAATTCTTTAATAAATTCCTCTAAGCTTTTTTCAGCTCTTAAGTTACTCATAGAATGTTTTTTTGGTAAGGAGAAAGCTAGGTATTTTCCTTTTTTATGTGTAAAATTTATTATGCCATATACTTTAAAATTATGAATGTTATGACTTAGAGGAAATTAAACATGTGCTAAGTGACTTGTAGGTGATAAATATGTCAAACATGCATAATAAATAAAAATGCTAGGTATCATATCCTAATATAGATAAAATATAACTGGGTATTATTAATTTATAAGTTACTTTAATTCTTTCTAATTGTTGGCAACCAACAAAATAGTAGTTTCTGAAGTTATGAACAATGTTAGTTAAATTTGTGAATTTTATTGAGTATGCGTAGTCATAAATATCATCATGGAGAGTTAAAACAAAAGTGGGAGATATACTTTTCCCAGGGAACTTACATTCATGTGTGTCTATGTCAATATGTTTATAAAAGATGTCATAATCAAAGTCTTTCCATTTTATCATCACACTAGCTTTGTGAAACTTTCCAATTTTAAATCATTTGCCTTTGTAATCCCAGCGTTTGGGAAGTTGAGACCAGAGGATCCGGGTTTTTGGCCAGCCTCAGCTACCTAGTGAGGCACTCTGCAACTTAGTGAGACCTGGTTTCAAAATAAAGAATAAAAAATAGGGTTGAGGGTATAGCTCGAAGGTAGAATGCCGTTGAGTTAATCTCCAGCACCGCAAAAAAAAAAAAATCATTTGCCTAGAATTTTTGTTGATGTAGTCAAAGTTTTTCTCATTTAGTCTTCTAAGTATACCAAATTTGCATTCTGTGTGTAAAAGTTTGAAATTATTAAATTATTTTACTTTTCATTTAAAATGTCTTTACATCCTTAATAATGTTTTGTAAGTAGTCATATATTTAAAAGAGATCTTTCCAACTGACTGAAAAATAGATCTTTGCTGTCAAGGGAGCCTGTATCCAAATCACAGGTCTGATACTACAAGGCACTGTGGATCTTATCAAACTGATAGAGTTTTCTGTTTCTTTCTCCCTGTGCAATGGGTAAAAACTATGTTTTTCAAAAAGGTTCTAAAATATATGTATAAAGTGCTTAGACCAGAACCTTGCACATTTTACCTATTCAAAATTTACAAAAAAATGTGCCAGGAATGGTGGCATATGCCTGCAATCCCAGTGCTTGTGAGGCTGAGACAAGAGAATAGCAGGTTTTTGAGATAGGCTCAGCAATGTAGCTAGACTCTCAGCAACCTAGTGAGACCCTGTTTCAAAACAAAAACTAAAAATGGTTGGAGGTTGTTGCTCAGAGGTAAAATGTCCCTGGGTTCAATTCAACATTACCACAAAATGCAAAACAAAACAAATTTTACAAAAATGATATTGAATGTGGATGTTAGTAAATTCTGTAGCTTTAGATATTACATATAGATTAGGCAGTACTATGCAATATTAATATATCTAATATGTGCTTTCTTTTTATCTTTTACCCCGTGCCCTTTTACTCTCATTTCTATTGCCACAATAAGATTTTAGTAATTTTAATTTTAGGCAAATAAAATTAAAATTTTCTTAAATACATGCATACTGGGCAACTACAACCAATGAAGTAATTTTATATTACAAACAAATCAGAAAAAGCCGGGCGTGGTGGCGCACGCTTGTAATCCCAGCATTCGGGAGGCTGAGACCGGAGGATCCGGGTTCGCGGCCAGCCTCAGCTATCTAGTGAGGCACTCCGCAACTTAGTGAGACCCGGTTTCAAAATAAAGAATAAAAAATAAGGCTGGGGGTGTAGCTCGGAGGTAGAATGCCCCTGAGTTCAATCCCCAGTACTGCAAACAAACAAACAAACAAACAAATTAGAAAAACAGGTATGTTCTGAAGAAGCGATAATAAAATTCTTCCTGAATTACTGAATTGAACTAATCAAAACACAAACTTTTGCTTTTTCTCTTTGCATTATGCTAAAAGAATTGATTGCAGACAATTACCTATTGTTTATTGAGCATCTATTACCAGACACATATAGAGAAAAAAATTATTCTTTGGGATTTATAGTCAATATTTTTTAGCCTATGATACTTGGCTCAATTTTATACTTCTATTTTTTTAATTGGTGCATTGTAGTCATACATCTTTGTTAGGTACAAGCTGGTATAGATAAAGGCATACATGCACACATTTCTCATTTAACCCTTCCCCAATTCCCACCCTACTCCCTCCTCCTCCCTCATTCTCAAGGTCAGTTTAGTGATTGACTTTGATGTGTTTATGAAAGTATACTTCTAAATCAAACTTTAGCATTAGTATCTCTAGTCACTCTAGTAACTAGAGATGAAAGTGGAATTAAGGAATGGAATATCTATTAATATAGAATTATAGCATCAGAACCTTCAATAAATAAAACTGCTCTTCCAAAATCATTAGAATAGAATTTACCTTTTAAAAATGTCTTAAAAGGCAAAACTCTCACACTTCATTTAGGAAATGAATTATAGAAGTATGCTACGTGGTGATTAGGAAATTGATCATGCATTTTTCCATTTTTAAACATTCAGTAGCATAAAAATCATTACCTTGGATTCAAGTCACAGGTTTTGCTCTTAAAGCTCTATGAAACCAGAGAAGACATTTAATCTTTCTTTTTGTCAATTTCTTTCATTTGTAACTTTAGAAAATCAGACTCATATGTTACAATAGAATTATCTGATACTCTACTGATGACTAGATGAGTATGGAAAACAAATGATGATGGTACAAAGAACACAATGTTTAGTTACCACTGATTCCTAGTCAAGGAAAAGCCACATGCAAAAGACATTCAAAACGATTTCTTCCAAATCTGCCAAGTAATGAACTCAAGTAAATGAAGTCAAAGCAATGTTGACATGGAAAATACTTTGGCCTCCCTTAGATTCAATGGACTTAATTTTACTGTACCCAGAAGTTAAGACATCACCTGTAACCTGAAGAAGAAATACTGAAAGGTCAAATTTCTTAAACAATGATTTTCTTTCTTGTATGAACAATGAATTTTGAAGTTATATTTTATGAGCACACTTTATTATTTCCATTTGCTAATTTCAAGGTGCATTAGGTATAATTATTCTTTTAATAAGGGCAGCAATAAAAAGTATATTCAAGCAGCAGGCTTCAATGAAGTTGCCATATTCCTGGTTCCTCTCTGCAACATACCCTACCCCTGCTCTGAAAGCAGTATTAGTACCAGATTCTCAGTACCACAAGATTCTGAAATACGACTGCTCTATTTCACAGAAATTTAAAGAACAGACCCTCAAGTGTTTTAAGACAATGCTGCTTTAGTTCTGATGAAGTAAATAACTCTATAATTCACTTCAGAATGATCCTAGCCCTTCATTAGGACTGCCGCAGTGTAAGTAGGAGCATTGCTATGGTCACATTTCTAGGGAGCTGATCTTGTTCCCTATTCATTAGTGTTATCATGAAAATAGCTACAAGAACAAGAAAAGGGCTGAACTCTAAACTAATGTGTGGTCTAGGAAAAGTCAGTTAGCATAGTAGGAGGTTTGAGGTTCCTGTATAATATAAGAAAACATTAATTGAAGTGGTTAAATAAAAGGTTAGTGTCAAAACCCATGATAGGAGAGTATAAAAGTGGCTAGGTAATGTTATGTGCAAAAATGAAGAGAAGTAACTAATATTTAAAGCCAAAATTGTAGTAGAGAATTCAACTAAGAGAATGAGATTTTAGGTAAGTCTAAAGAAAGTTTATAGATGGAGCAGAGGTCTCTGTGAGTATACCTAAGGTCTGAGTGTCTGTGTTCCCCCCAAGAGTCTTATGTTGAAACCTAATCAGGAGCACACTCTAATCATGGAGCACACCTAATCATGGTGGCACACTCTTGAAATGCCAGTACTTGGGAGGCTGAGACAAGAGGATCTCAGGATCGCCACCAGGTCAGCTTCAGCTACTTGTGAGGCACTCCACAACTTAGTGAGATCCTGTTTCAAAATAAAGAATAAAATAGGGCTGGGGGTGTAGCTCACAGGTAGAATGCTCTTGGGTTCAATCCCAGATACAAAAAAAAAACAAAAAACAAAAAACAAACAAACAAACAAAAACCTAATCAGTAAGGTGCTGAAATTAGAAGGTAGAACATTTTAAAAGTGATAAGGCCACAAGGATGGAGCCCTTATAAGTGGGATTAGTGCTTTTTATAAAAGGGACCCCAGAGAGTTAGTTGTCTCGCTCTTTCCACCATGTGAAGATATAGATTGGAGAAGCCATCTGTCAACCAGAATGTGAGCCTTCACTAAACACCAAATATGCTGATGCCTCCATCTTAGACTTTCCAGCCAGTCTTCAAAACAATGGAAAATAAATGCCCAATGCCTACAAGTTACCCAGTTTATGGATTCTTGTTATAGAAGCCCGAATGAATGAAGTCAACTGGATACATTTTTAAAGAAAATGTCACCTACTTTGCTAATATTAGTATGTGCAAGCCAGTATGTGTGACAATATTCAAGGTTTTATTGTGTGGCAGAGCACTAAGTATATTTAAAAGGGGATCATATCATTTAAAATACTACTAAATATCAAATTTTTGTAGAAAGATAATTTTTTTCTAAAGATAGTTAAAATGAACTTTTAAGTCTGTTTTTATCATGAATGTAGTTTTCAGTAAAAGACAACAAATGACAGAAACAGAATCTATCTCCATTGTATTTCTTTTTAGTTATCAGAGTTTCTTCATAGCTTTTGATTTCATACTTTCATTTGCTAAATATTTATTGAACTCTTACAGTTCTGTAGGTGCTGCTGCAGGCATTGAAAATATAGCAATGAACTAAAATAAAGTTTCTGTTTTTAAGCAACAAAAATGCTTCTGGTGAGTCCTCAACACCAAATATTTTTACTCTTTCTAGATACTTTTTCTTATCTGGAAATTATTCCTACAATTGACTAGTTGTGGTAAAATAAACTGGACATACAGTACTTTACTGAGAGTAAAAAAATGTCTTAACGTTTCATAAACAACCATTTCAGGAGACTTTTAACTATTTCTGTATTTTCGAGCTTGGATTAATATGTTTTCTTTCTTTATGGAGTGTCTATGAGGAATCCATTTCAATATGAAGATCTAAGGCATATACACCTCCATCTTTCTGGAATACATCTGATTTAATGAAGTCTTCTGTGTAGCCGTTTCCTCTATAAATGGTAAAGTTGCTGTTATGAGCAATGAATTGAGAAAATAATGAGCAAGACAGGCTTTTTTAGAAATATGATTATCTCTCTGTCTTTATTTTGATAAAAATCATGCTGTCAAGCTTTGCTCTGAAGGACAGAATTATATTAGCCATTAAAACATTTGTGAGAAGAAAATGGAATAGGCTTTGGTTTTAGGTAAGCAAACACCACTTTTCATTTTCTATGGATCCACAGAGTTTTTCCTAGACTCAGCTCAGGAAAGACACTTTAGAGTATGGTTCCTCAGTCTGGCATTTTGGATCTGATAATTATTTGCTGTGGTGGGCTTTCTTGTGTCCTGTGGGGTGTTTGTTAATATCTCTGTCCCCTCCTCACTGGCTATCTGTTGCACTGTCCTCCCAGTCATGACAATCTAAAAGTATATCCACACTTGTCTCATGTTTCCCAAGGAACAAAATGGTCCTCAGTTGGGAACTCTTCTTGAGCAGGCAATTGGTGTCTGAAAATATTTATGGCACCAAGAAAGAAAATCCATTAAGGAATAGTATATGGGGAATGGGGAAATGGGAAATAGTCTCAAGGAGACCTAGTAGGTATCTATTATTCAAAGCTGTTTTCCCTTTTATGTTTTATTATGCCTATTATTCTCATACTATCAATATTATGCTTTACTAACATCTCTGCTTGAGCCCTGAGGACTTTAAGCATGTGGCTGTGTTCAATCTTCAAGTGAAGTGATACAGAAAGGTAGAATTTGGGAAGCCTTTTATATGGCAGCAAAAACAATACTCAAGAGAGTAGAGGAGACCTAGAGCCAATGAGAAAAACACCTTCTGATGTTATATGTGGAGCATGCCAGTAGCCCCAGCCAGTCTCAGATACCCTAGTAGAATTAGGATACTTATAATTCATTTGTGTTAATGTAATGTAGGCATACATGAATAAGTTTGTTTCTGGTGAGCTAGACTAATTTAAAACATTTGATCATCCTTAATTGCAAAAGTTTTCAACATATTATCCTAATAGATATAACAGGAATTTGAAGATCTTGGAGCAGGAAGCTGGCATTAAAGGGACATAACATGCTAAGGAGAAGTACTTCCCTGCACATATTTAACAAGTATATCAAATATAAAAATCTGTCATGATTTTGATTATATGGTCTCTAATTACACAACTGAGGATGACTAAAGGAAGAGATTGCAGACATTCTCAGGAAATTCACAAGCAAAATATAAAATAAAATAAACAGGAAATGTTGATAGGAGTGAGGCACATTTACATCTTTCCTAATAAGGCATAAAATATACAGTTTAACAAACAATGTAGGTAATATGAATTGAGTACCAACAAATAGTCACACTTTTGCCAGGTTATTTAACTTGTAGTAGTTTAATTATTTAATTCATAAT
Source organism: Graphiurus murinus (assembly GCA_004027655.1). Classification (NCBI taxonomy): domain Eukaryota; kingdom Metazoa; phylum Chordata; class Mammalia; order Rodentia; family Gliridae; genus Graphiurus; species Graphiurus murinus. The sequence goes on along the minus strand of PVLC010004882.1, from coordinate 47,523 downwards.
ATGTTTTCAAAGCTCTGTAGACAAAGATATTCACGGTCCATTGTTATTCATAATAAAAAATACAGAAACTCTTAATGTCTTAGGGTATAAAATTGTCAAGAGTATGAGGCCAAAGGCCACGTAATAAAATTAACTTATTAAATTTATATTTATAAGACTTAACAATAAACTGAGTGTGGTGGTGCATACCTGTAATCCCAGTTCTTGGGAGGCTGAAACAGGAAGATTGCAGGTTCAAGGACTGTCTCATCTCAGCAATATAGTGAACCCCCCAGCAACCTAGTGAGACTCTGTTTAAAAACAAAAGATAAAAAGGCCTGGGAGTATAGCTCAGAGGGAGAATGCCCCTGGGTTCTATCTCCAGTACTGAAAATAAAAAAAACAAAGCAACAACAAAATGAATCAGCAACAATGTAAAATTTGTGTCAATTATGAAAAACAAAAGTAAAGGTATGTCAAACAGCATTATAGTAAGCTATATAAAATTAATGTGAAATATTAGGAAAACTGTGCAATGTTGAAAGGATGCACTCTGAATGATAGAACATAGGCATTTCTAATTTTTTTATATCTATAATGTAGGAAATTGTGAATAGTAAGTATTGATTTATAATTTAACATGTACAATTATTTAGATTCATTTTTCTATTTTGATTCTTTTACATAGTCATATTTTTATATTAAGGTCAATATCATCTATGGATGTTGAATCATTTGACTTTAGAAAGGCTGTCATAACCAGAAAGAGGTGTTAAAGATTCATTTATTTAAATATGAACTGTAATGATAAAGAATGGTGATGGGGGAAACATTATTTTCCTTAAAATGAGCGAGAGTCATTTCAGGTAATAGTAAAACATAAGGGCTTTTACTTCAAAAAATTCACACTAAAATAAAAGAAGGTGTGTGCTAATAACAGCATTTATTGATTGTTAGGTAAAATATTAATGACTTGTGGTTTTACAGGAAGGATTTCCATTGATGCCACTGGTGTGCCTATAACTGATAGAATTGCTTATCTAACTTGACAATTAACAGAAACATAGTTCCATTAAGGGAAGAATCAAATGATTCTGTGCAATAAGGCATTTTCAGATTTTATTACCAATTTTATTGCCTTCCAAAAATGCATTTGGTTAGCATTCTATGTCCTATCGAATCTATACTTGTCTGGGATCAGTTGCAAGGGATGAAGGATTTGTTATGTAGTATGTAATGACTGTCTTCCACATGATAGGATTTGTGCAGACATCACCTTAGTCAATACTACCCATGGACAAAATATGATTTCTGAGAGCTGTGATCAATATTTGGTCAACATGCATTTCACATCATAATCCTTGTCATATCAAATAGTTTCATTGCTAGCCAGTGCTTGATTCCTTTTTTTTTTTTTTTTTTACTTTGTCCTGAATATATTGTTGAAATTGTTGTCAATCACTACTTTGTCAATGTGTTTCAGGTTTGTTTATGTTCCGCTCTGTTCATCATTATATTTGCCAGCGGTGTCTTGGTGAAGAAAAAAATAGAATATCCCGTAGAGTTAAGAAAATATTATTCTGGCAAGCAGAAAATTATAGGTAGTTATTGCATAGTTTCAGAGAGAAGTGAGCAGTTATTTGCCCAGAGGGAGCATGAAGAAGCCATGAAGGAAAATGACCCCATGTATCTTAAAAGAAATTAAAAAGCAAGAATCTGTGACAATTAGGGTACCTCAGTACTATAAATCTGCCTCTTCTATTTCCTAATTTCAAATAGAATGGTTAAGAAAGTGAAGCACTTACAAATGAAGGTGTTAACATCTAAATTTTACCATTAAAGGATCTACTGTCATATACTCACAAATAGCTTTATAAAATATGTAAAATGTTGCTGTATCAAGAAAGTAAAAATTATTTGCAAAGACATGATCATTAGAAAAAGTGGCATTAATGGAGAAGAGACAGCAGTAGCAGGATCATCTATTTATAGAGGTTTCAGGCTGTCTATACATATAGTGGATATTTCTCTTCCTTTGTGGTAATAAAAAAAAGCCAAAACAGGCAATTTTCTAGACAAGTAAATGAATAGGTATAATGGTGTGTGACATTTTAAAAATATAAATGAATACATGGACTGTCCTATTTCTTAATAGTGTGATCTTAGTGCCCATGAATTTTATCAATAGACAGAATAAACAAAAATAACACCAGGAATGGGGAAATAAAAACAATGCTTAAATACTGCCCACAACATACAATTTCTACCTAGGCTCTACATGTAGATTATACACCTGCATGCATTTTTTCTGCAAGAACAGATTGCAGATGTAAGAGGCAGAATGTCTCTGAGAAGATAATTTCCACATATAATGCACCTTATCGTTTTCTATCTCTCTGCTACTCCTTCATGCTCATTTTATTGATTCTTCTAAATCAAATTTATCTGCTTTCATTTAACCATGCATCCAGTCCTGTTGGTATTTCTTACTACTCAGCTTTCCATAGATTCCTGAGTTCTGTTCAACTTGCTCTTATTTTTATAAATGAAATAACCAAAGTACCAACTAAGGCACTGAAACATTTCCTCAGGTAGATGATGAAGTGGATAGCTTGTCTTTGATTTAAATTATGTCACACAAAGGGAGGTGGATGCATTTCTCTACTGTTTTTTGCATTGCACACAGTGTACATGGCTTAATGATAGTCATAGATTTGGTGCATTTGATAATGGAGCTTGATGCCTATGCAGTCGAAAGCATGCCATAGGAGTGAGGAAGGGCCTGTGAGCAGAGGTCATGTTGGCCTTATATCATTGATATTGAGAAGAGTAGTCAACCTAAGCAAATGAAGGCAAATCATATCTCTGCAATAGGAAATGAATGTGCTTGTGATGATGGCTCTGGAGAGGCACATCTACCTTTGGTTAAGAAGTTGAGGCAAATAGTTTGAGGCCACTCGGCAAAATAAATTTAGGCTAATGATATAGAAAATGCATGAAAGTCTTGTTCCATAACCTTGGTCTATGACTTGCACTCCATTTTCTAGCCCTGGAAATAGAGACAAACATTTTTCTTTTCCTTTGTGGGGCTGGCTATAGAACCCAGAGCCTTGTGCATGTGAAGCACATACTCCACAACTGAGCTAAACCTCCAGCCTTATACATCCTCTTCTTGACCATGTGTGTCTGGATTTACATAATGAGAGGTTTTTAATATCAAATTTCTTAGGATAGCTGGGTGATAAGCCCCTTTTCCAACTCAATACCACCTTTGTGTTTTATGTTCTGTACTTTTTTCAAATTAGACTGCTCTCGGTTCTGCATATGCTATATGCTTTTTCTCCCTCAGGCTTTGCTTAAGCTTCTTTCTGGGCTAGCCACATCCCTGTCTAATTTCTCCCTTTTATTCAAAGATTCTTGGAGCCTTTCTTAATTCCCTATTTAGAAAGGATCCCTTCCTCCCCTTTTTCCACAAGGGCAGTTTGTTTGTTACTTTTCTTATGACCCTTTTACAACCTGATACATATGATCAAATTTGGGCTGGATCTCTTCCACAAGACTATTAGCAAATTGAGGATAGGATCAAAGAGCTGTATCACCTTTTTATTTTCCTGAGTAACAATATTTTACTCATTTGCCTTTTCCATACATACAGATTCATATTCATTCTCTCTCTCTCTCACACAGACACACACACACACACACACACACACACACACACACGTACACACATAAAAACATACCAAAGACTTTGTGATTTGAGACACAGTCTTATGATACAAATAAGTAATCAGAAATTTCGCTAAGGTCAGGTGGTTCATTGCTACCCTTTCTCCTATTGCTTTACCCTAAGATTTAATGTCTAAACTCCACAGCTACCAAATTCTCCTCTGGCATAGATGAGTTCTTTGTATGAGGTAAAAGTCATTCAAATTCTAAAATAGAAGAACACAATTGTTGGAAGTGCATTTCCCTGATTACCAGGTGTGTGTGTGTGTGTGTGTGTGTGTGTGTGTGTGTGTCACTTTGCCACTCCTGGTGTCAAATTGAAAAATTGCACGCTTTCTAGTGAAGAGGTTATTTGGCACAGGTAGTATTCCTCGAATTGTCTTCCGTGTGTGTGTGTGTGTGTGTGTGTGTGTGTGTGTGTATGTATGTGGTATGTGTGTTTTTCTTGATCCCTTAAAGAAATATATATATATACACACACACACACACACAAACACATGAAACACATATATGAGGTGTTTGTCTTTCACACTTAACAACCTGCCATTTTCATTCTTTTCTGTAAAAGGGTTGGTACAAAACCAATATTGGGTATCAGAAGTTGTCTTTGCAGAAGAACTTTCTGAATACATAACCTGCTATAAAATCAAGAGGGAAGACGAGTTCTCAAGCTGTGCTTGTGAAGAGGGCCATTGGTTAGAAGAGTTTAGAGATGGTATATGTTTATACCTGCCTTTCTCTCTCTTCCCTTCACAACAATCGCATCCCATTTTGAGAAGAAAATGGATCTTCTGTTTAAACCATTCCGCCTGGGGGAACAAATCAACAATTTCTCCCCTATCCCTGCTAGCTTCTTATCTACTCTTACCCCTTGACCTCATTAGAGGCAATGAAATATCCATTGGGGCATCAATATGGGCATCAAATCCTCAAACAGGGATTAGATTCTGAGCCCTTCCACATTTCTATCCCGTCTTATTTTGTGGCCTCACTGATTAAAAAAAAAAAAAAAAAAAAAAAGCATAGAAGTCTGAGGTGAAGCAGTTCATTACCTGTAAGAAGCCAGATTATACTCTTAAGTGCAGACTAAAGGACCCGCCTTCAGTTCCAGCAGGTCACCCTGATCCAGGGTCAGCAAGACAAAAGCCTGGGGCCAGTGATTCTGCCTCTTACCGCGCTATTGCCACAGGTTTGACATTAAAGTGACAAATCTTTTTCTACCCCTCCAGAAGAAATAACGACGTGCCCCAACCTCCAGGTGAGGGGAGTTAGTTCCGGGGGCTTGCCACCGCTCCATCAATTCACGCTTGCACAGGCGCGCAGTGTGTGAGTGAGTGGGGAGAGTTACCCGCGACTGGCCTGGGGAAGGATCTCTGCGTAATTCATCTTTTTACATGTAGGGGATCTCCCTCGTCGATGCAGTGCGCGCTGGGGACCAAGAGCACAGCCCGCGCCGTGTGGCAAGGAGAGACTTGAGACTTCTCTAAGGACAAGGCTCACAGACCAGTGATACGCAGCCCTCCCACGTGTCACCCCCGCCTTAGTCAAGGTCCCTTAGGGTGCCCGATCTCAACAGCAACGGGTTGAGGTGAAAAAAATTAATAAATAAAACAACACTCTGAGCATCTCTCCGCCTACCCTCCAGCGCCAGAAGAGATAAGCAGTGTAGACACTAGAATGAGAGGACAACTACTTCCCTTTCCCTTGGCAGAGTAGAGAGCGTGGGAAGAGGGCAGCTGCTGAAGGGGCCAGGCTGCTCCAGGGTTAAGTGAGAGGAAGAGTCTAAGATATAGAATTCCCCCTCGACTCTCCTATCTCCCCACAAGCTCTTAGGGGGAACGAAAACCAAGGAATACATCGCTTTTCCCCAGATCTCCGGCGGCCGCTGAGCCCTGGCGCGCCAGAGGCGCTGGACCAGGTAGCCGTGTGTGCAGCCTCAGCGTCAGCATCAGCTCAATTTCCCAGGAGTGGCCGGTGGAGCGAGGGAGCCAGGGGCTGTTCTCCTCCTACTTCCTCCGTCAGCGTGCGGATGGCTGGCAGCCTGTGCAGGGGGCTGTCACTCGTCATTGTACTCCTGCCAGCCGGATCGCAGCAGCTCCTCTAGCTGGAGGCACCCGGGACCGAACCTTCAGCTCCCAGCTCCGCTGCGGACGAATCCCGGAGCTGCGGGCCGCGCGGTGAAGCGACCGCCGAGCTGCGCGGAGGGATACGCCTCGGCCGCGCCTCCTCTCCCGCGGCCCGCCCCCGCCTCCCTCCCTCCCGCCCGCCCGGCTCTGCTGCCGCCGCGGCGGCCGCTGCTGCTGCTGCTGCCGCTGCCGCCGCCGCTGCTTGGATATAGTGCGGCAAGGAGCGGAGCTTGCAGTCACTTTGCGAGGAGGAGCGCGCGGGCTGCGGGCGGCTGGGGCACCCGGGAGCGGCGGCGGTCTAGCAGAGGCGGCCGTGGCAGCGGAAGGTTCTCTCTCCAGGGCTGGACTTAATAACTTTGGAACTGTCCACCAGTGTCACGTCCTGAACATGAGCCTCCTCCTCTCCTTCTACCTGCTCGGGTTGCTTGTCAGTAGCGGGCAAGGTAGGAGTGTGGTGCTTTATTGCATTTACTTTCCCTCCCCCTTCCACCCAACCAAGAGAGGCAAAGAGGGAGGCACAGGAAGAATTAAAGAAGGAACAAAAGTTACAGTTATTGTTGTTGTTAGCATGATTATTTTAGCTCTTTCTTTTAGCTGCCCCCCAAATTGTGTCTGTTTTGTCGCGACCCTTAAAGAAGAGAAAAATACAGAATTGGAGATGGGCATCAGTGAGCAGAAGATCGAGGCAAACTGCTTCTTTTTCTGGGATTTTTTTTGGCTGTCTCTGATTTTCATTTTCAAAAATTGGACGAGTGTGCTGGTGTGTATTAACAGTTAAATATCTGAGGTTGCGAAAGGAAAGGGTTCGATGATGTTTTACAGAAGCATCGAAAACTATCAGCATCGAACTCGTTTCTGTTGTGTGCAAGAAATTCAATTCTTAGAGACTCTTTTCTTTGCCTTTCCCCAAACCAATTTCTGACTATTAAGTGAACGATGATGGCTTATTTATGTAGGAAACTAAGAGAGGGCCATGGATGTTGTGTGTAAGAAAGCAAATGGATAAAACTAGGGATGTGTTGCAGTCATTCATTTTGACCCCCCCCCCAACTCCCTTGTTAATATAGCAAAATTTGTAACATCAGATTGAATTGCTCCTGTAAGGGGATTGAGGGTTGTAGAGAACTGGTGAGAGCTTTTATATCTTTGAGGAAAAAGAAAAAAAAAATAGCCTAGTAGGATAACCCGGGGGAGAATTTGAGGAAGCCAACCTCAGATAAGATGTACAGAGATAAATACGAATATGTCTTGCTTGTTTAGATAGTACTTATTCACAGAAAATATATTTCCAATAAATGGAATCATTTTCAACTGTCCAGACAAGTTTGGACATTTAATTGGGAGAAAAAAAATGGTAGAACATGCATTGGTGGAAGCCTTTAAAGGAAAAAAAAATAGGAGTAATTTTGCGATGTGTGATAATGGCAGAAAATGTTATATCATTGGTGTGGCACGAAATTATTTTTAATAAAACACAAATTGCAAGATAAGTTTAAATATCTTCACTATATTCCATTGGAAGCATTTTTTAGCCTCTTCTGTGTTGCTCGTTTGTTCCAGCAGGGGGTGGTAGAACTCCATTTTAAGCCCTGAAATGAATGTTTCTGCTCTTGCACACAGAGTCCTTCTATCATTCTTCAGCAAGGCTTGACATTTTGGATGTGAAACCTTCCTTTCTCTGCCCTTCTCCTCCCCAAATCTGTAGTGTTAGTGGCTGATGAAACACGACTGGATGTAGATTTTATGTTAAGACATAAGAATGCAAATGCTGATATTTCCTGTAGTTTATAAAGTGTTTTAGTAAGATGCTGCTCATTTTCCTATAATAATGTAGAGTGTCTAATATTTCAGTCTTAGAAGAATTGCAGATATGTTAATCTGAAGCTAATATTAGCCCATTCTGTTAAATCCATCATACTTATAGCAAAGATGAACATACGCTTATTCCCTACAGATATGCTGCTTTAATTTTTGGAGAGCTGCTGATTGTGTTTAACTGTTCATTTATAAAACAGATAGATATTTCTGAATACTAAGAAACAGTCTTTGGAAATTGCAGTTAAAATACAGCTGCAATTAGATAAGTGCAGATAGTATGGAGAAATTTGGGAGTATAATAGGAAGCAAGTTTATGCAGACCTATGATTACATTATGAGTGGCTTGTAGAAGGAAAACGTCTCGGTCTTGTAGTGTGTGCATTTATCATTGCAGTCACTAACTGTGCTGGAATTTAGGGACACAAGGAAATCTAGGAATATTTAAATATCTAGGTTTAAACAGCACACACAGACACACATACTTTGGCTCAATATATGTAGCACATATTTGAAATTGTGATTCAGCTAATTTACAATCAGAAAGCAAGGTGGTTTTAAAGAAGGGCTCTGAATGGAAGCATGCCTGAAGGGGAGCCCATATTCACTGTGATGAAATAGGGCAGAAGGAGAGCATCATTGTAAAGAAGATCTCTCTATCTCGTACAGTTTCCAAATGCATGGAACTCGCAGAGCCACAGATGCAAATAAGAAGGACCTGGCTTTTGTAAGGACAAACATGTAATACTTCAGTGCCATGTGTCTTAATGAAGTCAGAGAGGCTTGGAAATAGAAATCCTTGTCTTGGAGTCTAATTCCTCTACGCTGGTGTTTTGTTCTCTAATTAAGGATGCAGCAGCAAGTATAAGACACACCACTGGGAGCTATTTAAAAAAATAGATGAACCTAGTGTAACTCATAATTTTGTTTATCATTTTGAAAATAGGGCCACAGAAAAGCCACCAGTGAGTGATTCCTGGGCTTGCCTTAGAAATACTAGAATCCTGCCTTGCTGATTTATGTTTTCAACAATACACTTGCAGGGGATTTTATGAAGCATGATTGAAGCTATTGCTTTGGAAAGTGGTGTGCCGTTAGACTGGGGAAAGGCAACGATGATGTATTCCCTTTTAAGTAGTCAAAACGTTTTGAACCGCAGCAGTTGAATAGGAGAAAATTGACACAAGTGAAAAACTCACTAACTTAAGTGGATGCCAATACCATAATTAGATAACAAGGCCTAATAGTTCTACTCCTAACTTTCAACACAACATTATTGTTCTATTGTAGTGAGAGCTTTTTTAGTGTAGCAGAAATGCTCCCTTAAAAGCTACTCATTTCCACTGTAAGAATAATATCTAATGAAGCTAAGATTGCAATTTAATTGTCAGGTTTTTATAATTGTCCATAGAAGGGAGATTCTATACTTCTGTAATTTTGGCAATTATCTTTGCTATGTATTCGAAACCTAGTCAGAGTCTCTATTGTCATAAATCTCAAGTGACAGCTTGAGTCTTGGATTAACAGTGCATTTGCTTTTCTGGGTGTTTGTAAATTCAAATTCCCAAACTGTAGTATGTATGAGTTGTTTCCAGAAACTTTTCAAATGTTTTAAATCATTTTCTCCTCTTAAAAAATTGTCTGGATATCATTAACAAACATCTATTCCTGTTGTACTAAAACCTAAGGTAAGAACCTTGCAAATCCAGTTCAAACACACATAGAACATTTACTTAAGTGTCCAAATCAGGAGATGGTATGTTTGTGTGTGAACTGGCCAATTAATGAATTATATCACACATCTGCTTATAATCATTCTTTCTGGGGAAGTGCTAGTAAGTCATTGTTCATCAGAAGCCTGTACTACCTAAAAATATAACACAGGGGTGTGAGAGTCTACTAGTTTCTGGTCTATAGGAGAGGTCTTTCCATTCCCTAAGCTGTTACACAGTTACAGCCTCTCTCACATCCATTTTCTGTCATCCTGCCCTAATGTTTTAATACCAACCTCTTTGTCAAAGGTTTCTATTGAATCAACTACATATCCATTTGCACTTAAGCTATGTAAGTTAATATCTTTATTGTTTATGAACCACCCAGAGGATTCCCTCCCTTGCTTTAGGTCAAAGGAGTTAAACTCCAGTATTCCCTCACTTGCCTTTGTCATGCTAAATCTGAGCCCACAGAGCAAGAAAAGCTGGTGGATCCCCAGTGTCAGATGAGTTTCTTTCAATGACACAGAGGGCTAATTTTCTCCCAGAAGGAATATCCTTCTGGAGAAGTGATTAATGGAACCAAAGAACCTCATTTAGTACAAGAAGGAAGGAAAACTTCATATAATTTTGTAAATAAAATGGCCTCTTTTCTAAAATAGATTTATCTTGTAATGAGACTGAGAAGTGAGCTACAGAGATGGAGACTAGCCATCATGCTAGCAGTGTATTTGTTTATGCCTGTTTCCTTGTACTAAAGCAGTGTGGATAGATATGGGATGCACAGGCTCTGGAACTGGTGCTACTGCATCTCTGACTTTGGACATTTGGGAAATCATTTTAACTTATCTGTTTCCAGGGTCATCTCTCATAGCAATGAACTTCTGAGAGCATAAAGAAAAGTGCTCAATAAGTGGTAGAATGAGAACGAGTTGCTTTTGTTTTTCTTTGCTGTTGTTGCTTGGTTCCAAGTAGAATTAATCCCCTGGGTGTTGCTGTAAGCAAAAGTAATTTAATAATTTTTAATATTCTCATAAAGGGAATATGATTTTTCAAGTTCTATTGACCTAAATTCTAAATTCCTTGCACCTTTTATACTATCCCAATTATACAGAAGATAGGCCTATTTAAAAGATTACAAATTAGATTTAATTTCCCCAATTACATGATAGGAGGACACTTTTAAGATGCAACCAGTGCTTTTATGCTTTTACTAAATGTAATATTCTCGCACTTCAGAGAGCTAAGCTATCTTTAATTGTTCAGCAAATAAAAGTATTTCTCTATGGCACCATTTTAAATATTTTTAAAACTCTTAACTATTTGCAATTATAATAGTACTAATCCCAAAGCTAGCAACATATTCCTCAGTTTTACATTTTCACTTGTGCCACTATCAATTTATCAAACCCAGAAAACACTTTAGAAAACTATGATATAATGAAACAATCTTGCCTGGGCTGAAGTAATTAAGCTGAATGATGGAGAAATTTGAGATCATGCATAAGGATAGCAATCAAAAGAGGAGAGTTTGAAGTGTCTCAGGTAGATTGATGACATGTTTGAAGAATTTCAGGTTGATTTTCTTGGTTCTATTTTATTATAAAACTAACAGGGAAAGAGGGAGAGTATTGGTGTGGAATCATACGACCAAGACTACTAAGAATCTATTAACCTTCAAGACAAAACATAAACTCTCAGAACCATGTTTGGCTTATTTGAAAATGTGATATAATAATATCTGGATAGTTGACCTTGATGTTCAGCCATCAGTAGTTGTGATAATACGTATGTGTAGGAACTTTGTCCAATGTCTACTCTACTATGCTGGATATTCCTTATATTTTCTCAATAACAGACATACAGCACTACGAGAATTGTTGAGTAGTTTGTAGAATGAACAACTCCAGGGGGTGCCACTTATGGATGAAATGATAGGACACACTTTTTCCACAGTTTGCCAGCAGATGACAGTAAGAGCTGTTGAGGCATGGGTTTTGGATTTTGAATTCTGTCTAAGGTCTGGTAGTAGGGACCAGAGGCTCAGAATAGGCACACAATTAGGGTAAGTGATGTCCTAAAGGTAAAATAAAAAAGCAAAATGGTTAATAACAATAGTTTTGTCTCCAAATACTTAATATGATTCTTCTAACACCAGACTATTGCATATATTTACAATATTAATCTAAGATGTCTCCATGTCAAAGTAATAGATATTGAAATTTGGTGTCATTTCATCAACTAATTAACAAACACTGAGGCCTTACAATGAATAGAATGTCAGTACCTTCTAACAGTACTGGATCCCTTTCTAAGTGTTTTTAATCACATTAGAACTTATGCTCATAGCCAGGTATGGTGGCATATGCCTGTAATCTTAGTACTTGGGAGGCTGGCACCGAAGGATCAGAGGTTGACATCCAGCCTTGGCAACTTAGTGAGGCCCTGCACTACTTAGCGAGAACCTGTTTCAGAATTTAAAAATTAAATAAAATAAAAGAAGGTTGGAGGTATAATCGTAAAGGTAGAATGCCCCTGGGTTCAGTCCCTAGAACCACACACACACACACACACACACACACACACACACACACGCAAAATTATGCTCATGAAGAGTCCAGTAGGACATTATGAATACAGAAATTGAGGACTAGAGAAATAATCTTATTTGCCTATATCAATGTTAATTAGTAGTTATTTGAATGAGTAGATTTTTAAATTTCTATTTTGAGGACTATTTTTAAAATGTATTCGATGCTCTTGTTTGAAAATTTACATGTGAATGGAGAGGTAGTGCATAGAATTCCTCCCTGATAGTTAAAAAGTCAAAAAATATACATTAAAAAAATCAAATAAACATATGAGAAATCAATAAAGTGTTCAGCAAATGTTGTAAAAATGACATTCTATAATAAATGAAAAATGAAATGGCCTGTCCAAAATTCACTGTTCACCAACTCTCAGGTTCAGTTGTAACAATCCTCGAATTGTTACCTTATTAATGTCCTCCCTTTACAAAGGATGTTGAGGAGACCTATGTATATAAATAATTGTCTGAGACTGCACAGCTAGGGAATAAGGGTTTGAACCTGAGACATTTTTCAAAAGCTAGCTACTAATCAGAGGTCGAATGCCTCTGGATTCAATCCCTGACACAATAAATAAATAAATAAATAAATAAATAAATAAATAAATAAATAAATAAATAAATAGTTAATACAATTTAAAAAGTAAAAAATAAAACAAAAGAGTGTTACATATATTTAAGATATATTTCAATCTTTTCTGCTAATAATGCACATTTCTTTGATGTACCTTGCCTTACATACCCCTGAGTGTATAACTAGTGGGATGTTGTGACATTGTAAAGGAATTTTGTTGATCTATACTTTTTTTTCATCTAATCAATTTTAAGTGGTCAAGACAAAGATTTCTCACAATTAAAGAGAAAAACCTTAGCAATAGAGGAAGACATTGAGAAAACCATGAAAAAAAAATCAACCTCCAGTGTCTTTCTTTAACACAAGGATTAGTTTGGTTCTTTGAGAACATCTTGATTTCTACTGCAGTAATCATATGGTGAGGTGAAAGTGCTGTAAGTCGTTTTGTCCTGGGATGTTTGTTTGTTTTTATTTTTTAAATCCATCACCATGAACCACAGTTTTCAATTTATTTATTTATTTATTCATTTATTTATTTATTTATTTATTTGCAGTACTGGGGATTGAACACAGGGGTATCTATCTCCAAACTACACCCCTAGCCCTATTTTTTATTCTTTATTTTGAAACAGGGTCTCACTACGTAACTGAGTCTGGCCTGAACCTGGATCCTCTGGTCTCAGCCTCCCAAGTATTGGGATTACAAGGGTGAGCCACTATACCCTGCTCACAGTTTTTATTTTAAAGAGAGTGTCCTTCAGGCCTTGCATCTTGATCAAAGATGCAAAAGATAAGGTGCAAATACCAGGAGAAATTTAAATTTGCTAGGATTTCAATTAAGGTTTTTAGGGTTTTTGCCAGTGCTTGCATACAAATTTCTACAGGTTTTGGATGTTTTTTCCCCAATCCTATCTTTTACCATACACCAAGATTTTTTTACTACATGGTTTTAAAGACACCAGACTCTTTCCAGGGACACACATTTGTTGTTATAACATCATCTGCATGTCTCTCCTTGTAAAATATGACAAAATTAATATGACTAAGACCTAAGAAAATAATCACATTTTTACTTTGTTTTATATAATAATGAAAGGTTTGTAGACTTTTTTTCTAATATTACAACTTATCCAGTCCCAAGTAATTTTTGTACCTCTAATATTAGGCTTTCTGATTATTTTTATATTTACTATTTTTCTTCTCTCTGATTATTTTCTAGCAACCACATACACTGAACATATTGCCTAAGAAGAACAATTGCATTTTTATATTCTGGCAATAACTTTCCAAGTGGCATGTATAATAAAAATGCTAAACACAGGTTATATGAAGACTAAAATATGACATGGGTATATAGTGCACAATTTGTTAAGCTGTCTTGATTATATTTATATGCTTTTTATTAACATTTATTTACTCAGATAAATCACTTACAATTTTCTAATACTGACTGAAATTAAGCACATTTTCAATCATCTGAAGTAGATTCTTTTTGTAGTCTTTATCATAGAATAATTCCTTTCATTCTAACTTTTCTATGTTAATAAGAGGATATGGCAGTTTGTACCCACTAAAACCTTTGAATTATCACAAGATTTGATTTACATTATAAAATTTAACATTTTATTTTATTTTATTTATTTATTTTTTTGCGGTACTGGGGATTGAACTCAGGGGCGTTCTACCTCCGAGCTACACCCCCAGCCTTATTTTTTATTCTTTATTTTGAAACCGAGTCTCGCTAAGTTGCGGAGTGCCTCACTAGGTAGCTGAGGCTGGCCGCGAACCCGGATCCTCCAGTCTCAGCCTCCCGAATGCTGGGATTACAAGCGTGCGCCACCACGCCCGGCTAAATTTAACATTTTAAAATGTATATACTATGCACTGTGTGACATGTTAGTTGAGAAAAGATATGATAGTCAACTTCAATTTAGCTATTTGAAGTTACACAATTATAAACTGAAAGTTAGTGTTACCTAATTAAAACAGAGGAATAATGAAACTCAAACTGGTGAAACTACTTGTCTAACAAGAAAAACATTAAAAATAGCTAGGACTTGATTTAAATATTTTATATTGGAGACATCACCTTTTTCTATTATATCTGCTTTTTCCTAACTGCTTATTTTACTTACATGAGTGAAGCAATTATTGAAAATAATTGCATATATTTTCATTACTATGTTCTTCAAAGTTACTTTGGGACTAAGTTTATGGGCTTCTGCTAGTTTTACTTAGAGATATATTTCTTGTTTGAATGAGTTGGGGGTTCCTATCTTTGAACCCTTATTTCTGCCTTTTATTCATTTGCACAATCCTGTTTTCTCAGCCTCCTTGCTTGGTATTATGCATGCGCAGTACAATTACACCATTTCTGGAGCTCTCGAGTTAGAGCCCTGTCTGTACTTAGCCTGTGCCTTTCACACATTTTCTCCCTTTCTTTGCCTGGGATATTTCCTCCTATTTTCATTCAAGACATAGGTTGAGCATCTTGTTACTGAAGACATCTTTTATTGTTTTAACAATTATAAATTAATTGCCTACTCTAGACCAGTCATTGCTCAAGGCAAAGGAGAGCCAAAGACAGTGGTATATACAAATTCTGCACATCAAACTTCCTATGCTCTGCTGTGACTTTGCATGTAGGAAAGTTTCCATGCTGGTTTTCCATTAAATACAATGTTCTTTATTAGAGAATTCACTATAAACTCTTATGTGTATTTCTGGAGCATAGTGAATGCTTACCAAATATATGCTGATTGAATATTTAAATACTGCCTAGTGAAAGTAAACCAAAACAGATTATTTTTAAATATGTTTATTATCAGTTTTGAATATGATTCAGTTTTTTGGAAATATAATACACAATGGTTTGGGTATTTCCTTCCTTCCTTCCTTCCTTCCTTCCTTCCTTCCTTCCTTCCTTCCTTCCTTCCTTCCTTCTTCCTTCCTTCCTTCTTTCCTTCCTTCCTTCCTTCCTTCTTCCCTCCCTCCCTTTCTTCCTTCCTTCCTTCCTTCTCCCTTCCTTTCTTTTTTTCCTACTGGGGATTTAATCCAAGGATATTTACTTCTGAGCTACACTCCAAGCTCTTTGTATTATTTTAAAAATACTTTTGAAACTGTATCTAGGTAAGTTGCTGAGGATCTCACTGAGTTCCTGAGGCTTGCTTGGACCTTGAAACTGTGATTCTTTTATCCCAGCCTCCCAAGTACTGGGATTATAAGCATGCCACAATACATTCATCTTGGGTATTTATTTCAAGCATTGTTTTGTATCATTGCCTTACCTGTGACAGACCTTCAATACATATATGAATGTCTCTAACATAATAAAAAAACAGTGATTATTTAATTCCTGAGGAATAGCAAAGTTGACCTGCCTTATCCCTTGTCTCATCTCTTCACTAAAAATTAACTAGACTGAGAATAAAGCAAATATAAATCTTGGATTGGGGGTGTAACTCAGTGGTAGAATGCTTGACTACGAAGTGTGAGGCCCTGGTTCGATCCTCATTACCACAGAAACAAAACAAATCAAAATGAATAAAGAAACAATAACAAAAAAATCTTGTTATAAGATTTGCTTTTGGAAGATACATTTGAACCATAGAAAAAGTTATGGAGTTGGAGTTTCAAAATTATATATATATATATATATATATATATATATATAGTAATTTAGAAAGAAGTGAGAAGGATAGAATATGTTGATAATGGTATAATAAATCAGATAAGATATAATCAATATTAAATATCTGATATGTCAATGCAAGGAAGTATTTAAAATCAAAGTCAAGATAATCCCACATGGTTAATTAAAAGTTGACTATTCATTCAGTGATATTTGAAACAAATTTTAAACTGCACAAGTAAGAAAAAAAGAGAAAAGACTTCATTATTTTACCTTATTTTTCTCAACACTTAGATTTTGTCTCTATTTTTAATGAAATTTCATTAACCTCAAAAATAATATTTTATCTAGTAACCATGTTATTTTTATGTTTTTTTTTAATGTTCTCCAGGTCTGACTTTAGTGATAAAAGCATTTAAGTTAATTGGACAGAATACATTTTCAAATATTCCAGAATGTCTTTATCATCTGTCTATTTGTCTGCTTAGCATTTATCCACTAATGTTACCATTATTATGTATGCCACTTTTAACTTGAAATACAATTTGCAATTAAAGATATTACTACTGCTTCAGATTTATTCATTTTTGCTTTCATTTTTCTCCTCAGATTTCACGTAATTCATAATCACTTTAATTAGTTATCTAGATGAGCCATTTTATTTCAAAGCTCCCTCAAAAGCCCCATGCTAATGCATTTTACCTCTGCAGGGACTGCAGGTGGTCTGCAATTTAAAGCAAAACTCAACATAGGTTATTAAATGGCATTATGCCATCCTGCATGGTTTATGAAAACCTTCCCAACCATATCCACAGTGGATATATACAATATTCAACTTTAGTATTCTCATGTTCCCAAAATAACACTTCCTATTACAGAATTCTGCGCTAATATGCAATACTCTTAAGTTACTAATGTATTTTCTCTTTCAAGTCACTGTTTCATTTCTATTATTATGAAATATTTTATTAAAAATACCCTCCTTCCTACACTGTGCATTAATACCATGATTAATGAACAGTGACTTCTTTACATAGAACATACCTTTTTTCTATTGCTAGGAAAATCAAATGATCAAACTATTATGGTGCAAAAATGTACTTTTTATTACTCAGATTTCCCTCAGCCTCATACCTTTCATTTTTTTTTGAAAATTTCCATTTCTCCAGTGATGTATATAGTTGTTTGGAGAATGTAAGTTTTTCTAAGTGTAAAGTATATTTTACCTATGGTGACTCTAACCCACATTTTAAACCTCCACTCAGAAATGCAAGCAAGGAGCTTAGTTTGAGTGATAAGGGAAAGTAAATATTCGTAGTAGAGACCAATCATTTTGTTTCTAGGATATGATGCATTAGCTCTAAAAGAATGGAGATGTGGGTGGTTGTGTCAGATCTTTGAAGAGCTTGGATAAAATCTGACATTATTATCTACATGAAAAAGGAAAAGAGGATAACCAATAATGCATAGAGTGATTAAGGACAACTTTGCTTCCTCAGTGAACAATGTCTATTTGGGAGCATTTGATGATTTAACTGACTAAAGGACGAATTCCTGTCAGTCACTCTGTAGGGCCTTTTCATAGTAGTTGCATCATTCTTTATTCAAAATGCACATAGAAGTTCCGAACTATTGTTTTACAGACGAGAAAACTGAATTTCAAAAAAGGTATGTAGCATATAATAAGTGAAAAAATTATACTCATTTCACTGGCTAAAACATTGACCTTTGAAGTAGCAAGAAAGTGCTGAAGGGAAAAAGGAAGACTAAGGGAAGCTCTAGTCTCAGTTTCACTATTCTTTCTAGTCATTTTCCCCAAGCTCTATAAAGGTAAAAATGACAAAGATCCATATATTTACAGTGGATAAAGTGATATTTTGATGAATATATGTATTGTGAGATTATTAATCAAGAAAATTAGCATGCTCATGTACTTATCATTTTTTTGTGTGTGCTGAGAACATTTAAGGTGTAATCTCTTAGCAATTTTAAATTATGCACTACATTATCATTTACTATCGTCCCCATGTTGTGCTATAGATTCTCAAAATTTATTTATGCTATCTAACTGAAACTTTACACTTTAAGCAACATCTTTCCATTTTTCTCCAAACACTAGTTCTTGGCAACTACCTTTCTTTCTTTTTTTTTTTTAATTGTAATAGTTCATGCTTTGTATGTATACATCTTTGTTAGGTATGAATTGATAGAAACAAATGTGCACACATTTCTCATCTGACCCTTTCCCCAATTCCCACCCAGCTCTCTCGCCCTCCCTCCCTCTCAAGTTCAGTTCAGTGAGTGATCTTGATATAATTGTGTAAGTACATCATGTGCCTTAGGATGTACACAATGGAATTTTACTCAGCCATAAAGAAGAACAAAATCATGTTCTTTGCAGGGAAATGGATGCAACTGGAAAACATTATGTTAAATGAGATCAGCCAGTCACAAAGAGTAAAAAAGCATATGTTCTTCCTAATATGCGGATGTTAGGGAGAAGATGGGGCATAAGAGGGTCCCCAGATGAAAAAGTAGAGACCTTCAATAAACAAAGAAGGCAACTACCTTTCTATTCTATACTTCTATAATTTTGACTTTTTAAATTTAGTTTTCCTATATAAGTGATCTTGTAATGTGTTTTTCTTTTTGTAGCTGGCTAATTGCACTACATTTATCCACATTGTTGCAGATAACAGGATTTCCTTCTTTTTTAAAAAATAAATTGTATTATTTCTTTTTATTCTTGATACTGGGAATTTAACCCAGAGGCATTCTACCTCTGACTTTACACCACCAGCCTTTTTATATTTTTTGTTTTTTAATTTTAGCATATGGTCTCACTAAGTTGCTGAGGGTCCTACTAAATTTCTGAGGCTGGACTTGAACCTGTGATCTTTCTGTCTCAGCCTCCCAAGTACTGGAATTATTTACAGGTATGCCCACCATGCCTGGCTAAGACCAAATTGTATTCTACTGTGTGTATGTTGATCTCACATTTTCTTCTATAGATGAACATTCAGGTGGACTCTATATCTTGGCTATTTTGAATACTACTGCAACAAATATTGATGTGCAGATATATCTTTGATAAACATTTTTCATTCCTTCTGGATATATACCAAAAAGAGGAATTGCTAGATCTTGTAAATCTAAAACAAAGGTCACAATATTAAATGTAGACAAATAGAATGTCACCTAACTAAAAAATGCTCCTGCACTGCAAAGGAAATAATCAACAAAGTGAAACAACAACCTACAACTGGTAGGAAATATTTGCACACATCACCTCTAATACGGAGTTTATATCCAAAATATATCAGGAACTTAAATTATTCAAGTTCAAAAGATGAAATAGCCCAATTAAAAATTGGATGAAGGATCTCAATAGATATTTCAAAGAAGAAGACCATGCAAATGGTCAAGAAGTATATAAAAATGGTCAACATCATTAACTATCAGGGAAATTCAAATTAAAAACAACATTGAGATATCATTTAACAGCAGTTAGAATAGCTATTATCACAAACAGAAGATCACAAGTGTTGGCAAGGATGTAGAAAAAATGAACCCTTGGATAATGTTGGGGGAAAGTAAATTAGTACAACTACTACAGAAAACAATATGGAGGCTCCTTACAAAATCAAAATCAGATCTACCATGTCATCTGGTCATGTCTTTTGAATGAACACAATTTCTTAGTTGGTGAGTGCCAATTAGTAAATCATTTAGTGACTTACAAGATTGATGAGCATGGTTCAAGATGGGGTAGCTTGATTATTTAGGTTAGTATAATTCATTAAGGTCTATATAACATTAATATTTAAATAGAAGTTGTATCTTTAAATGGCTTCTCTTATTATGAAACACTATAAATATAAATAATTTAGTAAGTCATCAATGTGTGGTTTGCTTACAGAATACTTTTATAATGAAATTACATCAGCTTTTCGAGGCAAGGAAGAGAAGAATAATTCAAAATGATTTAAAAATGAAGATCTATTATAACATGTAAGAGGCCATCTGGAGGTAGACTTGGATTTCATGTTTCTACTCATGATTTTGGCTGTTTTCCCTTGACTTCATGGAAGAAACTTGGCTGCAGCAACTCTTTGTATCACATTCTTCTGCAATAATATCTGGAGTTAGGAAAGAGATAAATATTTATTTCACTGATTTTCCTTGAAGGAAATTAGACTTTGCTCAATTCTCATTGACTAGGATTGTTTCATAGGAGCACTTCTATACCAATCACTATTGATATAACTTCCCTAGACTATTGTAGGTGGAGAGATCAGACTTGCTTTGAAACATATGACTGGCCAGTCAAATTCAGTGTACATCTTGTGTGGGAGAAAGAGAGTGAGATGTGAGGGAGATAGGTGGTCTACAGCAAGGTTGAAAAGAACTTTTGTCAAACAAATAAAAAAGTAAACTGTTAAAATCCAACACTTATAAAGTACTTCAGTGTATCGTTTTTGTGCTTTGTTTTGCATATATGATCTTATATAATCCTTCAGATTTACTTTGGAAGATGACTGTTTTGTAGAGGAGAAAATGAGATTTTGAGATTAAATGACTTGCCAAACTTTCCAAGGTGCTTAGTGACAAAGTTTGACTTGAATCTGGTCTTGCTGGTAAGTGTTATCTCCATGCCAGGTAACTAGAAAAGGAAACTATCAACATTGTACATAGTTTTGCCTTGCTAAATTGGTAAGATAGGAGCTGAGTGTGGTTGAGTGCACCTTCGTTTCAAGCACTGAAAGGATCATTTGAGTCTCAGAGTTTGAGATCAACCCTAGTAACAAAGGAGAGCCAATCTCAAGAGAGAAAGAAAGGAAAGAAGGGAGGGAGGGAGGGAGGGAGGAAGGAAGGGGAGGAGGGAGTGAGGAAGGAAGGAAGGAAGGAAGGAAGGAAGGAAGGAAGGGAGGGAGGGAGGGAGGGAGGAAGGAAGGAAGGGAGGGAAAGAAGGCATGCAGGCAGGCAAGATTTTCTTTTTTGAGATTGGCTCTCCAAAAGGATAGCTATTATGTTTTATCTTATTTATTATCTATACAACTACATGAAATTTATATCTTCATGTGACTTTTAGTATTTTCTTAAATATTTGACCATGAAGGAAATTAAGGAATGGTGTGATAAAGTAATGTGTCTGAAGTTACATATCAAGGAAGTGGCCACATTGGGATTTGAATGCAGGCTCCCTTTAATTCTGAAGGCTTGGCCCTTTCCACCATACAGCATTACTTGAAGGCTGGAGTCAATGTTTGGCAACGATATGATAATAGAGTTGGAGTAAACTAAATTGCATAAACCTGGATAGTCCTTCAGACATTTATAGTATAAAAGAGGTTAAAATACTTACATATATATAATTGCTTTAGTTTAATTTAATTTTTTTGTAGTACTGGGGATTGAACCCAGAGGCATTCTACCTTCAAGTTATACCCTCAGCCCTTTTTTTTTTTTCTTACTTGGAAACAGGGTCTCACTAGGTTGGTGAGAGTCTCACTACTTGCTGAGGCTGTTCTTGAACCTGTGATCCTCTCCTAGCTCAGCTTCCCAAGTACTGGGATTACAAGCATGCACCACCATGCCTGACTTTGCTTTAATTTTATTTTTAAGACAAGTGGAAATAATGTTCTTGTTTACGGATGCAAAGGAAAAATTATTTGATTCCTGGAAGAGAAAGAGTTGGATTAAAAAAATAGAAATAGGAACCAGGGTCTTCTTTAAAGGGAGAAGTTGGAACTGAAAATGAGTATTGATTTCAAATTGACTGCAGAGACAGGTTAAATGTTGAAAAGTGTGTGATCATGCAGCCTCACTAATCAGGGTTATAGTTTAATGCATGCCTAGAACAAGGTGTAGCTGCGCAAGTTTCTTGCTTTTGGATGGTTTTGTTCTGGGAATCCACAGTGATTTAAAAGTCAGGATAGGAAAATCAGAGCTCAAGGAACGTGGTATATGAAGCTGTATGCATGCAATATAATTTATTTTTATTAGACAGTCGTTCTTTATATATTCATCTAGGTACTCTCACCAATACTGTATTCTTCCAAATGGCCAAAAAATATAAAATTTTATGCTCAAAAGTTTATGTGGCATATGTATTTTTATGTGAATGTGATATATATAGGTATTTATATGCAGATATATGTGTGCATGGGTAATAATTTTAGAAAATCATTTCATCATACAGTTCTATCACAACATATTTGCTCTATTCGTTTCATATCTTTCATTCATCTTGCAATTCATGATTATTTTAAATGATTTTCTTTTTGGTGACTTTTGCCCCTTTAGAATATATAAACCCTATGATGAAACATTAGACTTACTGTTTATATTTTTGTATAAATGTAGACTACAATATCTGTTGTTTCTCTGTTAAACAAAATGAAAACCCAAACAGCTCTCCCACCTTATTTTTTAATGAAACTCCCAGCACAAAAAATATTCATAACTGAGGATGTTTTCCATCAAAACATAATCAGTGCATATAGATACAGTTGGTGTTTGGAGCATGAGTGCTTTGGTTCCAGTTCAGGGGCTATGATTTAAATGCATGCATGGGCTTGAATTCTTCATTTTATTTTGCCCAAATTGTAATTGGAGAGATGAAGGCAGCTAAGTTTCTAACAGCTTTATACTATACTCTCTTTTACATTGCAGTGAACAACTGAATTACAACATTTCTTGTTACAAAGCTGCTGAACAAATTGTTTAAAATAGTTGAATATCACAATAAGGATTCAATCTTAAACCTTAGATATAAATTCTCTTGTGTCTCAATGTTTTATTGTCGAGTCTGTTTTTTAGAATTACTAAAGTAGATAATCTGCTTTTATTTCCAATGGCAGAGGACAAATTCATTTGTGTAAAGAGCTTTTGTGAGATTTGTTGATTATTCTTTTCATATAAAGCATTTCCATATTTGTAGGTATTCAAGATAAATAAGTGCACTTATTTGCAGCAAAGAGTATTCAGTTAGCTTGTTCTTATTAGCTTTATTATTGTCCAGTTTATGATCTCATTGAAATAAAAATATTTTGAGAGGAGTTTTCCATTTTCTATAATCAGCATTGAACAGCTCTACTTTAAAACATTCCTTTGATTGTCTTTTTTCTTTATGGTTTGGTGACACCAGTCAAAATTGTTTCTTAGGTATTCAGAATTCATGTCACGTGGCTGGTCATTGAAGCATTCTGGCTGAATGGCTGGATACTAAATGGATTTGTGCCAGCACATGGCAGTTTCAGACATTGAGGCCAATGGCTGCTTAGTGCCAGGGTGAAACATTTTTTTTCGTGTACAAGTTTGCAGTGGTTTCCTGGGAAGAAATTGTGTCCTGTGGCTCAAATGGTGTCTTAAGCAAATAATTAAGTGCCTCTGTTTTATTTCCAATCCTGTTCCATGCTGTGATGCCCAGACATCTTTTCATGCTTACATATCTTTTCACTTTCATATCTTTTAGTTTCAAAGCAAATTTTCTGTAATTACACTTACAATAAATTTTATTTCATTTTGTGGGCTCATAAACACCTTTTGCCTTCAAGGTGTTTTTTCAAGCCAGAGGCACTACTGTTGGCTCAGAGGACAGAGCCTGAAATCTGGCAGATTTGCATTCAAATCCTTCTCACATATTTATTTATTTATTTACTCATTTTGTGGTAATGGGTGTTGAACCCAGGGGCATTCTTACCTCTGATCTACATCCCCAGCCCTATTTTTTTTTTTTTTTTTGCAGTACTAGGGATTGAACTCAGGGGCATTCTACCTCCGAGCTATACCCCCAGCCCTATTTTTTATTCTTTATTTTGAAACCGAGTCTCACTAAGTTGCAGAGTGCCTCACTAGGTAGCTGAGGCTGGCCACAAACCCGGATCCTCCAGTCTCAGCCTCCTGAATGCTGGGATTACAAGCGTGCACCACTATGCCCGGCTTCCCTATTTTTTATTCTTTATTTTGAAACAGAGTCTCACTAAGTAGCTGAGGCTGTATGCAAACCTGCAATCCTTCTTGTCAGCCTTCCAAGTACAGGGATTACAAGCATGTACTACCACACCTGGCTGCTGCTCACACACTTTTGATGTGAGGTCTTAAGCAGGTGATTCACTTCTTATTAAGTGACTGGCTTCTTTTCTTACTAAGATATTTTCTTCAGAAACATTCCTTTATATGGACATCTGTAAAATGGGGATAATCATAATGATGGTTACCTAGTGTTCAATGAACATTTGTTCTCTTTTATCATTAATATTACCATAATGCCAAAATATAATCATAATTTTTATATCTGAATCACCAAGATTCCTTGAAAGGCTTTGAACGAAGGTTGGGTTCTGAGAAAAGTGATACTCTGGTAAGATGTTGAAATGTTTATTTTGAGGTGATTACTATTTTGGAAAGCTATGTTATCACTTTCCTGTTAATACATTCCTTTCAGTTTCCCCACATCTTGCTAAGAGAAGATGGATGGTAAGTCTGGCACTTAGGACATTTATGTGTCTCAGTGTCTCTGTGTTAGCTGTTTACTATCGTGGAACAGGACCTGATAGCCGAGTCAGAACATGGAATTAAGGTTAATTATTCACTTTATTACTTGACTAACTCACAACTGTCTAACTTCTGAATTCCTAACAAAGTTCAACCTCCCTGTCACAGCTGTCTTTCATTCTTAAGAACTCTCTCTACTCTTCTGTCCTCTTCTGACCATTGCCTGGGTTCTGGTGGAAGCTGATTGTACATGTTTTCTTTCTCTACTCTTCTCCATCCTTAACTCAAGTGTAGAGATTGCTTTCAGCAGGACTTTGGCAGCATCAGTATTACTGGCATTTTGCATGGTTAATATTTGCAGTGTGATCAGGGCACAGTGGTTTCCACAATACTGAATAGGACTCCACTTCTGTTCCCACTGACTCTGGTCGAGGTGAGAAGCAGTTCCTCCCTCATGAGCTGGCTAGTGGTCTTCCCCAGTAGTCCATGCTACTTGGTTTCCTGGCTTGAGTTCTAGTGATCCACCTAGCTGGTCCAATAGCAACTAATTCTTCTCTAATATCTTCATGCTAATAGAGGAATTATAGGAACACTTTTTAATTATCTTCTCCACTGAAGTGGAGCCAGTAAAGACCTAGGTGAGGGAGGCAACCTAGGTGCTCTGTTGCCAAGTAGAATTTCTCAACTTTGTACCTTTGCCAGTCATCCTACTGTATCTTTCATGCATATCTTTAGGGGTGATATGGTGAACATTGTGGTACTAGAGATGGTAGGCAGCTGGTGATATCATACTGGATACCACCAAGAAGAATTGCAATATAAGAAAAAAGAATAAAGCCGGGCTTGGTGGCGCAGGCTTGTAATCCCAGCATTTGGGAGGCTGAGACCGGAGGATCCCAGTTCGCAGCCAGCCTCAGCTACCTGGTGAGGCACTCTGCAACTTAGTGAGACCTTGTTTCAAAATAAAGAATAAAAAATAGGGCTGTGGTATAGTTCGGAGGTAGAACACTACTGAGTTCATCTCTCCCCTCATACAGTATGTCTGAGGAAGGGGAGAGAGATGGGGAGGCAGTCGAGGTTAGGGCACTAAATGCTGTGTGCATGTATGTGACTGTCAACATGATTTACATTAGATGTGAGACTATAATGCACCAATAAAGTCATATGAAAAATAAAAATAAATTAAAAATAAAAATAAAAAGGAATAATTAAAAAAGAAGATATACTTTTCTTTTGAGTTTTTGGATTTTGATTTTGATTTTAAAAGCCTAACATTAAAGGATAGCATTCCACCTTGCTCTTTTTAAAAGTGCTGTCGGAAAATCAAAGCTGATGATAATTTCTTTACTCTCAACTTTTGAAGTCCTTATCCAAGCAATTGATGGCTAACTTCACTGGGTTCAAAGCTGTGAGGAGCAAGATGGAGAAAACTGCAGGTTAAGGGGAGCTGGGGAGCCGGGGGGTGGGGGAAGCTGCCAAGCACTGTGTGCATGTATGTCACTGTTAACATGATTTAAATTATGATGTGAGACTATAATATACCAATAAAAGCATATAAAAAGAAGAAAATTGTAAGTTATAAAAGACTCAATATGTGGATGCATAAGAAAAGAAAGGAAATCAACAAAGAGGAGAGAAATTTGAAGAAATAATAAATATTATGTTTACAAAACTCAAAGGATTGATTTGTTTTTCTACTGAAAAATTACAGAATAATTTTATAGAGAGAACTTTTGAGACACTTCATAAGCTGTTTTTTTTTAAATTTTCTCTTCTTAGCTTTCATTTAGTACCAAACTCACCCTCCTTCATTTTTTAAGCCTTTCTGAATCGTCTCAAACCATATTTTGCTGTTTCTTATAAATCACTTGAAAAACAGATTATAACTGCTCATTTTTATGTGTGTACACAAAGGGCTGAGAATTTTATTGAAACAACTCAGTGAAAATGAGTCCCTGACTGAGGAAGAACTAGAAAATTAGCTAGATTTGTTTTGCCACCTATAGCATATAAGTTCCTTGAAGACACCACTATTGCTTGGTGCAGACACCTTGCTTTTGATCATGTACTTCTCCCCTAGAGCAAAGAAGATGGTTAGGTTCATGTTTTCCAAGAGAATCCTGGAAAAAAAATCACAGTAAACTGAAATACTTATTTATAAAACAAGGACTTTGAAACTTTTTTATTGCAATATCCTGTTTTTACAAAAAATAAAATAAAATCCCTGAGGGATAAGTGACTTGTTCATTTGTTCAAAGCTGGCAGTCAGCATTGCTTCATCCTAAAACAACTTTGTGATTTTAGTACAAAACAAACAAACAAACAAACAAACAAAAAACTTACAGCAATTTTTTTTAGGAAAAAGTATTTTATAAGTCTTGGATTCATGTGCTTTTAAAAATAATTTAAACATTACACGTTATTATTTCCAACATTTCATCCAAATACTTATTTGTAGTCTTTTATTCCAAAGAAAAATGTCTTAAAAATTTGACTAGACCTATTTTTAGTAGGCTCTGTCACCTCAGGAATGGCATGGCAATCCCTATCTACATAAGAGAGGCCGTTTCCAAAAAGCTGGATGTCCAATATTCCTTTAATTTTTTTTGAGTAATTGTGTACATTTCCTTTCTATCTTTTTAAATGCTGAAATCATTGCTATTAAAGATAAGAATCTTACTGCATCTGAAGTTAAGGGCATTATTTTTACTTGGAATCAAAACAGTATATTTTATTTCCAAGGATTTTATTCTATTAATGCTTGATTTTCTCATACGATAGAGAGTTTTTTTTTTTTTTTTCAATGTTGGAAACAATTACCAAAATCTCCTACTTAAAGAATGTAGTGTCGTTGGTAGGATGGAGGTAATGAGTTGAGCATGGTGCAGGACTAAGCTCTTATGTATAGAAATATGAGAGGACCCAGAGTGGATGATTTCCAAAGTGTAACCCCAGGTATTTGTGAAACCTTGGCTGAAAGCACTAGGTAAATTTTTAATGCCTTTGGGCAACTGATGCGAAGACAAAGTTGAATGAGCTAAGGATAGTCAATGTTTCTTATTGGATTGTGAATGATAATAAGAGTCAGGTGGAAAATAACCAAAGTCTAGCTCTATCTAGAGTCATTAGAAAACTTAGAGTCAATAAATTGGTTTGAAACTGGGCGTAGTGGCACATGCCTGTAATCCCAGTACTTGGGAGGCTGAAAGCGAAGGATCTGGGTTCATGGCCAGCCTCAGCTACTTAGTGAGGCTCTATGCAACTTAATGAGACCCTGTTTCAAAATAAAAATTACAAAATAGGACTGGGGGTGTAGCTTGGAGGTAGAATGCCCCTGGATTCAATTCCCAGTACTGCAAAAAAAAAGAAATTGGTTTGAGAATGTTGAAAACGTGAGTAGAGTTTATTCGGCATTGAAAAATTATGAGAGGAATATTTAAGATTATCTCTAAAATACTTATTGTAAAATTAAAATGCAGTATTTTGGTGCAATGGGTAGTTTCTAAAGTCCTAAGAAATTCCATGCATCCTATAACATACCTTGGGTACTTGGCTTCTCTGATAATTGTGTATTAAATTTTGAAGAGAAAGTAACAATTTTTTATTTTTACAATTTTAAATAGGTTTTAACCACGACAACTTTCTTATTGAGTTCTAATTTTTAAATTAATTGCAGGCACTCTGGTTTCTTACTTTATCTAGATTGTCCATTGTTGGGATAAGGTGAATTCATTTATATATTTATTCATAATAATATGTCTTTGGAGAATCAACTGTTTACCAGTCATTATGTAAGCATTATGATATAAATTAGGTTTGTATAAATGAATAAAACATTTTCTTTCCCCCCAAGGAACTTCAAGTTTCTTTCAGAGAAGCCTCTTAAATACATTGCTTAAATATGATATTCCAGTTATAACTAAAGTCTCACATATGGAAACAATTTGCAATCATAAAGTAATATTGATATATCATTTCATCATATTATTTACCTAACATATTTTGATACATATTATTTTTTCAATTGTGAAATACAATATTATAAGTTTAATTCCAAGCTTGCTTTATCTCAAAGATGTGTGAGTAAAATTATTATTTTAACACATACTGGCTATTCACATTACAGATATTTAACATGAACACATTGTTCAAGTTTTGATACTTCCTTTTAATTAATTGGAGAGCCCATTATGTGTTGTGTACATTACTTACCCTAGTTATTTTAGTAGTTTCTAATACAAGAAAGTAAATTCTGAAAATGCAGCACAACTTCCTTACAATAACCTTTTATTCTGAATTCTATTTATTTCTTAAGCTTTAACATTGAACAAGGTCTTTGGTAAAATATCGCAATACTCATTGGCTTGTTTATTACTTTATAATTTTGACATTTTTCACATGCAGTGAAATTCTTGTTTGGGTTCTCATTAGAAATGACGCAAACCTCTCAATGGCAATCACCTTGTTATTGAACAAATAATGCTAAAATCATAATCCGATTCAAAAATTTATGTTGTATGAAACATATTTACTTATAAGA
The DNA here is from genome assembly GCA_004027655.1 of Graphiurus murinus. NCBI lineage: Eukaryota > Metazoa > Chordata > Mammalia > Rodentia > Gliridae > Graphiurus > Graphiurus murinus. Next base: position 18,331 of record PVLC010004882.1, on the reverse strand, counting down.
CTCTTTAATGAGGCCTGACCAGCACTTTAAGAGAAAACCAGACACAGTAATTCACATTTCACAAACAGACCTTCAATCTAAATGATTTTGGGTCATAGTTGAGGTCACATTTTTGTTGTCCTTGTGCTTAATCTTCCCAGCATTTCATCGTTATTGCCAGAAAACTTTGGTGCACAGCCTGCATATAATCAGGGACAGGCAAGTGCAGCATAGACTACCTTGACTGAATTAAAATGAGACCATGCACAGTGCAATATGCAGTATCGTGTAAGACAAAATTATTAAAATGGCACACAAAATGTCCAGTCTTCTATTTTTGCAATACATAATATGTAATTGATTTATCTATAATATGCTAATATTGTTACATAAAAATTATTGTTTTCCTATGAGTCTACCTGATAGTACTTAACATTCTACTGGAGTATAAGGAAACAAAACAAGCATGTAGTTGGCGGTGTGTGTTTAATATTACAATAACATTCTGAAAATTATGTAAGCCACCATCATAGATTATGTATCCCAAGTTTTACAGAAGTACAAGTATTTAAAACTACTTTCAGTATTAAAATTCACTTTGGGGAAAAACAACTAATTTTTAACTTTATTTTTTAATGTAAACAGAGCTGATTCCTGGCTATCTTGAAATGAAGACTTTAATTATAGTAAAATTAGCAAAATGATTTAGCTTATGTATCAATGTCAAGTTGTAACAAATAAACAGAAATCCAAAATCTCTGACATAAAAAATATATATGTACAGACTGTTCATTAGCAAAGATGGGCTTTTATACAAATATTGACAGTCTCCCTTCTATTTGACTTCCTGTGTTGTCCTAAGCCCTAATTGTTCCATTTTCAGGAAAAATCAGTGACAGTGGTCAAGGTGTACTCTGACTTAATCACAAGCATTTAATGCAATTCAGAGAACAATAGACTCTTTCTGATGTAAAATTCTTGGTTGTCATGTTGCTAGTGTGCTCATTGTGACTAGAATGCAAAGTAGTTTTAATCCATACATCCTTTTTTCTGTGCTGGGATGCCTGCCAAATCTATGTCTGCTATTAACTTTTTAGGTGTCAGTTTGAGACAAATGTTGGGGCAGGAAAGTTTAAGAGAGTCAATTGTAGTTAATGTATATTTATCAATAGTGTTGACATTCAGAATTAGAAAATAAATAATTATTTTCATAAACGAATAATTGCTATATATTATATTGACAGTTTTAAACTCCATAATATTTTAATGTAAGCTTCAATAAATTTTATGTAAAGTTGATGTAATTAAAATTATCTGTTAAAAATATATTATGTAATAATTCATGGTATTTTCAATGTCTAAGTCTCCCTGTTCTATAGCTGGAGGTAAAATATGCCTATTTGCTTTCATTTTTAATTATAAATTAATATTCTAAGCCTGCTATGGTGGTGCATATCAGTAATACCAATACTTGGGAGATTGAGACAGGAGTATAACAGGTTCAAGGCCAGCTTCAACAATTTTGCAAGGTACTCAGCAACTTAGTGATACCTCGTTTCAAAATAAAAAGTAAACTGAGTGTGGTGACTCATGCCTATAATCCTAGTACTTGGGAGACTGAGATAGGAGGATCACAGGTTCAAAATCACCCTCAGCATTAGAGACTCTCAGTAATCTAGCAAGATCCTATTTCAAAACAAAAAGAAAAGAAAGGAAAGGAAAGAAAAAGAAAGGAAAGGAAAGGAAGGAAGGAAGGAAAGAAGGAAGGAAGGCAGGCTTGGGTGTAACTTGTAGCTAGAAAATAGAATGCCCCTGGGTTCAATTCCAATACCACTACTTAAAAAAAAGAAAAAAAAAAGCAAAGTAATGTTGGAGAGTGTATTTGAGAGGTAGAATGCCCCTGGATTCAATTCCCAGTACCCTAGAGAACAAAAATAATAAATTAATATTCTAGGCTAATGTGGTTTGTAAAACAAACCCTTAACTTGAAAACAATTCCTAGATTCAAATCTAGAATTGACTTAATTTCTCTGGGCTTCCATATCATTACTATATAAATGTATTTTGCTTTTGTTATATTCCTCAGGGTACACAAAGCATTAAGGCTGGGAGTAAGAAAACTGGCATTTAAGGAACCACTAGGTGTATCCCAAGTTATGTCAGATATCTTGAATGACTTCTAGTAATAAATGTCTGAAATATACTAATTTTATGTAAGTTACAAATTAAGAGACTAAGTCTTATAGAAAGTGAATCACTTGTCTAAGGCTATTCAGTTGAACATGAATAATCTGGAATTCAAAAGCCATGCTTGTCTATTTTCAAAATCCACATTCCATGACTTTTACATATCCCTGAATCTATATACCTATGGTCACAGCTCCCATTGTCATTTTCCATCGGTGATGGAGTTAGCAGATTGTAGACATAAATTATGCCGGTTGAGCCTAAAATATTTTATAAGGTGCAAGCTACTACAGATATATTTGAAAGATGAAGAAAATAATGCTTAGGAATTTTCAGTGTTTTTTCTGTTTCAAGACAGAGTAACCTGACTCCAAAGGGCTGGTCTTTGACCATAATTAGTCTCCTACTCTAATGAAACACATTACCACACACTTAGTGGCTTACATAATACAAATTTATTTTCTTAACATCTGGAGGTCAAAAGTCTCAGAGGTTCAAAATCAAGATATTAAGTGGTCAAGGTACTTTCTTAAAACTCTACCTTACAATCCCAGTTCTTGTGATTTCCAGTTCCCCAAAACTACTTTCAATTACTTGGTTCATGTCCTCTTCTTTCATCTCCAAAGCGAATCTTCAAATCTATCCTTCCTCCTTCTTTCTCTTTTTCTCTCTCTCTCTTTCTCTGTTTCCTCTTCTGTCATCACATCTCTATCTGAATCATCCACCTCTCTCTGTATTTATTAAGGCCCCTGTTATTTTATTGAGTCCAACCAGATGAATAAGATAGGCTCCCTATGTGAAAAATTTCATCTTCATTATTTTTTCTAAGTCTTTTGCCATGTAAGCCTCTTGCCAATTCGCAACGTATACAGGTTCTAGAGATTTGGAAGTGAACATTTTCCAGGTAAACATCCTTCTGTCTACCACAAGAATACTCTGTTAAGCAACTCTTGGCAAAGAGCTTCAATTTAGAATGAGGATTATTCAAGGAAATAAACTGGAGAATGTATTACTCCCCTCTGTGAACAGCTCTAAAAGAATGATTCAGTATTAAATAATGAGTCCAAGAGTAAAGGCATTTAAATCTCAGCAATTAACGTTGTTTACAAATTAGATAATGCAGAATTAAGACATAGGGGGATTTAAAGTTTGTAATTGGCACAAAAACAAACACATAGACCAATAGAACAGACTAGAAGATGCAGAAACAAATCCACACACTTACAGCAAATTGATTTTCAACAAAGGTGCCAAACACATATGGTGGAGAAAAGACAGCCTATTCAACAAATGGTGTAGGAAAACTTGTTTTTCATTTTTAGAAAAATGAAATTAAATCCTGACCTCTCATCCTGCGCAAGAGTCAACTCAAGATGAATCAAAGACCTGGAAATTAGACCAAAAACTACAAGAGGAAGGCATAGGTTCAATACTCCCACATAAAGGCACAGGTAGAAACTTCTTTAAAAAGACCTCCAAAGCACAGGAAATTAAAACTATAATTAATAAATGGGGTGGCATTAAACTAAAGAGTTTCTGCTCATCAAAGGAAACCATCAAGAGTTTAAAGAGAAAGGCTACAGAATGAGAGAAGATCTTTGCCAGCTATTCCTCTTATAAAGGACTAATACGTATAATATACAAAGTACTTATAGACTTACCACTAAAAACAAACCAATCAAGAGATGGCAAATTGAACTAAATAGACAATTCACAAAAGAATAAAAACAAATGGCCAATAATAAATACATTTTTAAAAGTTCAGTATCATAAGAAGCAGGGAGAAGCACTGAGATTCCATCTAACTCCAATCAGAATGGCAATCATCGAGAAGTTATACAACAGTAAATGTTGGTGAGGATGTGGGGAAGTAAGAACTCTTCTATACTGTGGTTGGGATTGAAAATTAGTGCAGCTGATATGCTATGGAGATCAGTGAGGAGAGTCCTCAGAAAACTGGAATGGGTCTACCATATGATCCAGCTATACAACTCCTGGGTATCTTTCCAAAAGGACTGAAATGTATGCATATCTGTGTTTGTAGCAGCACAATTGACAATAGCTAAATTATGGAACCAACCTAAGTGTCAGCAGATGAATGGATTGCAAAATTATAGGCAATAAACACAATGTAATCACTCAGCAGTAAAGAAGATCAAAATTATATTATTTGCAAGAAAATGGATGTACCTGGAGAACATTATGTGAAGTGAGATTAGCTAGTCACAGAAGGTAAAGGGTCATATATTTTCTCACATATGCAGAGGCAAGAGAGTAATCAAGATATCAAAGGGACTGTAGGAGAAACTCTAGTGCAGTCAGGCAGGTAGTCTAGGGGAAGGAAGGTGGAGAGGAAGAATCAATGAAAGAAGCACTTCCATTGGTGTGATGTACATGTGTGAAAATGCTAATGTCAATCTCAATATTCTGTATGAGGAAGGGATGAAATGGAGAGGGAGCCGAGGGAAAACCATCTAAGTGTTGTGTGCATGTATGTCATCATCGCTGTGAACTACATTATGATTTGAGACTATAATTCACCAATGAAATATACAAAATAAAGCTCTATAAATTGTATGGCAAGGTATTCATCACATTTTTAAACAGCAAGTATTAATGTATTCAAAAATTTTAGTATATTAACTATAAGATGTAAGAAAAATGGGGATTTTTTTCTTTCAATTTTCAGTGTTTTGTTTTCTTTAGAATGAGGATACACCTACTTTAAAGAAATACTTTAGCTGGGTGTGGTAGTGTACTTCTGTAATCCTAGTTCTTGGGAGGCAAAGATAGGAGAATCACAGGTTCTAGGACAGCCTTAGCAACATAGCAAGGCCCTTAGCAACCTAGTGAGACCTTGTATGCATTGCACTTTATCCTTTTTGAAAAAAATTCCAAGCTTCCATTTTAATTTCATAATAATTTTGGCAACAGTAGAATGAAGGATTTACAAACATTTTTTTTTTTTTAATAACAGTTCCATTGAGCCCTGGTAACTAACATGTATTGTTAGTTTTACTATTTAATTTTTCTGCCATTCCAGATTTCAAGTTTGCCATTTTATATTGAGTAACTTTATAACCTGCTGTGATAGTTTTAGTGAGTAGACAGAATATTAATCCTCATAAATAAAAGTCCATTTTCTGATACACGGGAGTTTTAGTAAATTCCCCAGAGTCGCACAGGCAATTACTTGCAGAACTTTGCCTGTTATCTGATCACTGGACTCCACCTGGAAACTTCTGCTATGTCCATCCACCTCTCAAATTTAATGAGCCATTGGCCTTCTGATTTTCTACCTGTTCAGGTTCCTTCGTGTCATATACTAATTGGCAGTAAATAGTTGTCCATTGTAATCTAGATCATCATCATCTTGATTTTGAAATAGGAAATATATTTCTCAAAAAGCTTCAAAGTGGCCTTCTATGTGCAAGGTGGCAGTGATGGTATTGAATTTGGCAAGCAAACCAGAACCATATGTAATGTTTTTGTTTTGTTTTTTGTGGTACTGGGGATTGTACTCAGAGGCATTCTACTTCCGAGCTATACCCCCAGCCCTATTTTTTTTATTCTTTATTTTGAAACTGAGTCTCACTAAGTTGTGGAGTGCCTCACTAGGTAGCTGAGGCTGGCCTCAAACCCGGATCCTCTGGTCTCAGTCTCCGGAATGCTGGGATTACAAGCATGCACCACCACGCCCGGCTTATGTAATGCTTTTATATAAGCTTTGTCTAAGTTATCTGAACACTTGTTACCTTAACTTTTATCAGATTAATTCTCTGTGTCACACACAAGTATGCACATCACTTTTTATCTTCATTTGTAGAAGTACAAGCTGAAGACTGCCTTATACCCATTTTATGGTTTAAGTAAGTTTGTGTTTTTAATCTTTCTACAGAAATCTTAATGCAGAATATACTTCACAGAGAACACAAAGGCTAATAGGGTGTGATGTTCATGTTGAGTTTGTATATTTTTAATCTTATTAAAGATTATTAGTGAGTGTCTTTGATGTCATGTCAGTGTAATGGTGAACATATAAATTTAACAAAAATATAGCAACGGTTGATCATTTTGAATTAGTATATTCAAAAACACTGATTCTTTTCCAAAGAACTCCATGGATAATCTTGCCCCCAGAAGTGATTTCCACCTGGTGGCAGCATTCTATAAACTAGTGAGTATGAAAACAAAGCTGGAACATTTAAATTTTTCCTTTTATTATTTAGCAAGTAAATTAAATTATGAGTAAGTTTCCTTATACCTAATATGTAAAATTACTTTTTTTTTTTGGCATAACTGGGGATGGAACCCAGGGGCATTCTATCTCCGAGCTATACCCCCAGCCCTATTTTTTATTTTTTATTTTGAAACAGGGTCTCACTAAGTTGCAAAGGGCCTCACTAAGTAACTAAGTAGCTGAGTCTGGCTGTGAACCTGTGATCCTCCTGTCTCAGCCTCCCAAGTACTGGGATTACAAGTGTGCGCCACCAAGCTCGGCTTAAAATGGCTATTTAAAAAATTTGAATTTTTCTCAAGTTATTATTTTGTCAATATTTATTGAAGAGAATGTCTCCTTCCATTCTCTTGCTGCTCAACCCTTAACATTTCTGGATGAGCCATGAGGCAAACTCAGTCCTCTATTTGTTACTCAGTGTTTCCATTGCTATTCCCATTGTATTGTAGTATAAATCACACACTGAATCTCCTGTATACAATAGTGAGTGGGTTGTGGTCAGAGGCTTCCTTTGGTTGAAAGGAACTTGCTTATATTTCAAATATATATGTAGCACAATGTAGAATAGATTATCAACTTCTAGCTCACCCATCTGCTTGTTAATTAAAGATATATTTCAAAAAAATTTTTTTTTTAAATTTTGCCATGAGATTTTCTTCATGATGTAGGCAAATGATTCCTACTTCTGGAAAATTGCTGGCATTATTCCATAAATTACAAGGTATTTTATGTATTAGCATAAACAAATGTTATTGTAATTGCCAGAGCACCATCAGACAAGTAATATTAATGTCTATATTACTTCAATTTGAAAAGAAAAATGTGTTTTGACTACAGCAAATCAAAATAAATCTCTCAGTATTTATATCTACATTCTTCATTTTGCCTTAATTCTAAAATATGAATTAGCTCTTAGAGCTTTTTAAAAAAATAATTACAGTGCACACTGAAGCTATAAGAAAATTTTATTTCAAGTATAATTTACCCAAGCAATAGAATTGTCAGATTCACAATTATTACTTTCTTTTATAAGGTAAATTAATGATTATTGGTTGCTAGAAATAAGCTCATAGGTACTTTTGTGTGATCAGAAACTCTCTGTGTCATAAAATATATTTAGAAATTTATTTGCATACTTTGGCAGAAGTCTGTTCTGTTTGGTTCTGGTAGTAACTTTAATTCATGGAAACATATTTTATTTTGTTTTGTTTATGTTTTTTGGTACTGTGGATTTAACCCAAGGCATTCTACCTTATACATCTCTGTGCTATCACTCTGGTCCTATTTTATTTATTTTTATTTTTAAACAGTATATTACTAATTGCTGAGGGCCTCACAAATTGTTGAGGCTGGCTTTAAGCCTGGGATCCTCCTGTATCAACCTCACAGCTACTGGAATTACAGGTGTGTGTTTCCATGCCTGGCTTTATTGTTTTTTATATAGGATTCAAAATGTGCACCACATCACTTTTACACATATGGGAATAAGTTGGGAAGTGATTGTAGCTAAGGTCATTCTATCTGAAAAAATATTCATATCTTTCTTATATATGAAATGATATTTGTTATAAAACAAAACTTAATGTCAGGGCTAGTCCATAGCCCATAATTTCCAATTATATTATATGTTGTTTTTTTCCTAAAAGTAGCTGAGCCAGTAAAAGATTTCCAAGAAGACAAATGACTTTATAGATGACATTGAAAGTATTCAAAATGAGAGAGTGACACTGAATGATTTAGAATTGATTATTCACTTATAGTTGTTTCTGTGTGATATAATCTTAATAATAGAAATTCCAGACATTTATTATATTTATACTTTCTGTGTTAGGCTATGTATTCAGTAAGAGACTATAGATAAACACTGCTTTGCTATTTGTAACCTAGGCTTCATAATTACAAACAACAACAACAACAACAAAACAAAAAAACAACGAAGCATAACAGCAAACTATGGAGTTATTGGAATTCAGATGTTTTCAATAAAATATTGAGACCTAAAATTGGAATGGATAGAATGATATTGGTTGGTGAGGAATAATTCATTATGACGTATAGTTACTGTGTATACCACATGTATTTGCTTTGTTAAAATCAGAAAAATACAGACTAAACAAATCCAATATTCTGAGTATTTCGATATTTTGATAGCAGATTTTATTGGTTAAGTAAAATGCCTATTTTGAAGATATTGCAAATAACATTATTTGAAGATAACACAGGTAATATTGTCCTTTTTTCTTGGAATAACTGATTAAAATAAGCATTTTGCTTTACTCCTGAGATTATGAAAATGGAAGGAAAATATATGAGATAAAATCTTCTGTTTCTTATCCACAATTTGTAATTTATTTGAATTGCTTCTGACCACTTCTCTTGAGATTTTTTTCTGCTTCTGCTGCTAAATTACCAGTTGGTGTCATTCAAATCTAAATTTATTTTAATAACTGTCAAGATTAACTTCTGAGAACTCAGAGAGTAAGAAGCAGTCCAATAAACATGCTAAAATTATCTTCAGTTAATCATTTACCTCATTCAAATAGATATTGCTCTACCTATTCTTTCAGCTGAATTTTCATATAAAAAATTCATAGATTAATAGGATATTTTAAGTGATTGATTCTGTGGAAGAAATAAAAAGTTACAAATTACTTTTTTTCTAAGAAAATATAAACCCTGATTTTACTGCTGCTATTTCTGGAATGTACTGACTTTCTGAATCCTATTTTAACTGTACAGCAAAGACAGACAGCATCTTCTTTGTCACCAGGTTTCAGTAGCATGGTCCTGCAGAGCACTCTAACATGGTAGAACCTCTTTCTTCTACAGGAAGGCATGCTTTCTATGCATAATGTCTTGGGATCTTAACCAGAATGGTCACTTTTCCAACAGCATCACTAAAGGATGTATTTATCAATCAGAGAAACTAAGACCTTATAAATATAAGGTTTGTTTATCCCGTTAGTGTTCTCCAAAATTAAATAGGTTTCTCTCACTTGCTTGGAATTTATAAGCTTCAGTTAATAAAGAAGTAGATGTAGCTCTTACATTTTATATAAACTTTCTTTTTGACAATAGTGGATTAATAAGGGATCTATTTGTCAGAGAAGAGCCCAAACCTTACTAAAAAATAAAGTAATTTTATGAAAAAAGCAGGCTATATTCAAATGTATGCATATTTTAAATTAATATTTGAATAATCCATTTGATATTTGAAGTGTGAAAACATTAACAATTAAAATGAGAACATTTTCTCAGCACTCTCATAACTTTTTTGCCATAGACATATGCAAATCACGGAAGTTACCAGAGGGTCACTGATATGGTTCCCTCTCAAGTACAGCACTAAATGTTAGGATTGCTTGTTGATACCTAATCCTCAGTTAACATCATAAATCAGCACTTGTCAGATCAGGGAAGCATATTAACTAGAGTTATTATATTTCAAAACAGTTAGGAGTGTTTTTTATTCTGACAGCTTCCCGGAGAGGGGAGTCTGTGATGAGTAGCTGCAGATATTTCATCTCGGGGAGGAGGATGCACATTGCCAGTTATTACAGTTAAGGGCAACCTTTGCTAGCATGTCATAATTCTCTCGACAGTCCTCCATTTTAATTCCTGTCATACCACAAAGTTATTTACTCCTTTTACCAAGCTAACAGCTGCCAGCCACACACATTTTTATGGAGTTATAGAATTTTAGAGGAGGGAAAAGACTGTAGAGGATATCCTATCTGAATCTTCATTTTACTGCTGCCTTTTCATTCCTGAGGCTTCACTAGGCCGTGGCCCTGATAAGGTGTTCTTCTCATTTGCTTACTAGTTACACAATGTACTCTTTGCTAACAATTTTATTCCTAGCACACTATTTATTCTCTTTTTCTCTCTCTGAATGCACTCTTACACACACACACACACACACACACACACACATCACAGTTAACATTCCTTAATATCCTATATATATTATATACATATAAATATATGTATATCATACTGAAAAAATATCTTTTTCAGTTTTACTGTATTGCATTGTATTGAAGTATTAAACCAATGGAAAAATCCAGCATAGAAATGCTAGAGTATTCTAAGTGCTCCTTAGCTTCCTTATCTCAATAGATTATATCTATTATATATCAGAGTAATACCTGAACCTGGGTAAGAACACTTTATTATGAAATCTTTGAAGTAGCTAAAGCAGAATGGTGTTGCTTTACAGATGTGAATGTTTTGAGTTTTTCACTAAATTGATACAGCAAAAAAAAAAAAAAATAGATTTGTGAACCTGACTGCTCCTGAGAAAGAATTCAAAATGTACGGGGTGATGATAGCTTATCTGAAGGTTTCAAGACAAGAAGGATTTCAGATTTTGAATTTTTCTGAGTTTTGTAATATTGATACCTTACTCAATTGCCTGACGGTTGTTTTATACAATGCTTTTAGTGAACATGCTGTGTGTGTGTGTGTGTGTGTGTGTGTGTGTGTGTGTGTGTTACTGAGGATTGAATTCATGGACATTCTTCCTCTGACTATACTCCCAGACCTTTTTATTTTTTGTTTTTTGAAATAGGGTTTGTTTTGAAACAATGTCTTGCTGTGTTGCTGAGTCTCCCTAAGTTGTTGAGGCCAGTTTTGTTTTTTGTTTTGTTTTTTTTATTGTAATAATTTGTGCTTTGTATGTATACATCTTTGTTAGGTACAAATTGATAAGGACATATGTGCACACATTTCTCATTTGACCCCTTCCCCAATTCCCACCCCACTCTCTCACCCTCCCTCCCTCTCAAGTTCAGTTCAGTGAGTGACCTTGATATAATTGTGTAAGTACATCATATGCCTTAGGATGCCCCCCCAACCCCCGTCCGTCCCCTTTGGTTAAATCAACTTATTTGTTTATCGAGGGTCTCTACTTTTTCATCTGGGGACCCTCTTATGCCCCATCTTCTCCCTAACATCCACATATTAGGGAGAACATATGCTTCTTTACTGTTTGTGACTGGCTAATCTCACTTAACAATGTTTTCCAGTTGCATCCATTTCACTGCAAAGAACATGATTTTGTTCTTCTTTATGGCTAGGTAAAATTCCATTGTGTACATGTCCCATAGTTTTGTAATCGATTCATCTCTCGATGGACATCTTGGCTGCTTCCATAGTTTGGCTATTGTGAATTGAGCCACTATAAACATAGATACACATGCATCGGTCTGATAGTTTGGTTTCCATTCTTTTGGGTATATACCCAGAAGTGGTATTGCTGGGTCATAAGGTAGGTTCATTCCTATTCGTCTGAGGATCCTCCATACTGTTTTCCAAAGTGGTTGTACAAGTTTGCAATCCCACAAACAATGTATTAGTGTTAGTACCTGAAAGTCACACTAAGTTATTGATATATGTATATCATACTGAAAGTCTCACTAAGTTACTGAGGCTGGCCTTGAACCTGTGATCTTCTTGTTCAGCCTTCCAAGTACTGGGATTACAGGTGTGTACTACCACACCCATGTTAGAGCACACAGATATTGACTGAGACATGTCACATCAGATCATGTGTGGACTACTCCACTTTTCATTTTGGTGGAAATATTTCCAAATTTCAAAGTATTTCAGATTTTGATGTTAGGGGTGTTCAACCTGTAGGACATTGTGTGTTCGTGTGTGTGTGTGTGTGTGTGTGTGTGTGTGTGTGTGTGTGTGTATGTGTTATAAACACATGGACTGGAAAAGAAGGAAGAAATTATGGTGGAGATCTTGGTTGACATTTTGTTAATTGTAAAACTGGTAATTAGAAAATTCTTTAAACCTGGTATACCACAATTGGAACCCAGAAATAATCAGGAACTTACATCATAGGTAAGAAACAGAAATATAGGCAAAGTAATTTTTTAACAAATTCAATGTCTTTCTCAATTTTCATTATTTTAAAGTCCAGTAGAATCCTTTTAATGCTTCCATATTTTCTCATATAATAACACATATAACAAGGCAGGGATTATGCTACATAAGAAGAAATAGGAATATAAAATTTGGTAAGTATTTAGAGATTAAGCATGTAACTACACCACTAAACTGGTGAATAAACATATTTCTCCTCGTTTTCCAGGACTTAAAGGGGAAGTAAGACACTTCTTTCTAAATTTAGAAATAATGCCAAGATTTCAGTATTTTTCTTCTGTATCTTAAATTCTTCAAGCTTGGTTTTTGCCATCTACAAATGAGGAATGTTGCCAAGTAAAAATGAGGTGTAAATTAGTCTCTTCAGACCTTTCACTTCCCTTGGCATCTGTTTGTACAAGCTTGAAGTGAGACACCTGAAATCAGCTAGAAATTCTAAAATAATGAAGAATTGGGTTAACTTGGTAAATGGAATGCAAGGTTTATGTAAATCTTATTTTCTGCAAGAGCTGTCCTTGATCAATAGGTTTAAATAACAAGATAACTCAAAGTATAGTTCATATAGAATTCCAAAAATGTAGGGTAGAAACTAGGGTTAGTAATGTAATCATTTGTAAAATAAGAATGATTGTACTAATATTTTCTTATGGGTTTTTTTTTTTTGAAAATTGAACAGGATAATGCAGATATATTGGGTCATAGCACTAGGTAGTAAGTAGTGTTTGTTTTAAGAGCAAACATTTTTAGAGAAACATTATATATAATATTAGTACTTTGTATTTATATTAGATAATGCTCTCAAATATTTTTAATTTAAAAGGTGAAATATATATGTAATTTTGGGTAGTTTAAAATAATCCAAATATTTAGGTTATAGAATTTAAAATGGGTGTTACTTAATACCCAAAATCAGGTATTTTTTTGACATTTGGTATTTTGATAATTTTAGCCATAGAAAGATTAATTAAAAATTATTTTAATATTACATGTATGTGTATTCAAGTGTGTGTATATAAATTTTGGAGCAAAAATGAGAGGGGAAGGAGAGAAGTGAAGAAGAGACAATGCTTATTAATTAGTAAAATGCAATACAGTGCCAAAGCATATTGATCTATTTTTCTCTAACAAAATAGGGATTTTAGTCAGTGTACCCTAAATGGTATATTTCATAGCTATAATGTTCTTTAAAAACATGTCTAGTTGCAGATTTATGCTAGAACAAGTTGATCATCCTATCCAAGGCTGTGGAAAATCTTTAAGAACAACAAAAAACAGGGTTTAAAACAGATGGTTCTTCTTCCTTTGTGGCAATTGTTATATTTCAGTATTAAAGTACTCACCAAGAGCTGTGCACACATATGTTTTTATCACATTGAAGCTTACGTTGGTGCACAATTGCAATGAACTGGTAAAATAATAAAAAATATTCAAATTATGCTCATAAGGAGAAGTTCAAGCCCACTCCACTCTACCATAGATATGACTTCAATAGGCTGCTAGAAATTGTATGCCTGTAAAACTTGGACGTGTGTGAAATAGTAAAATGTATTTTCATTTCTGTAAAATGGATATGGTGATACTTGACATATGGAGTGATTTGGGGTATTCAGTGATTTAATATTAACAAAGTTGACAAGCAAGACCTGCTTCAGAGTAATAGAAAAGTTAGTGGAAATGCATAAATTTAGATTCTTGTCTTCACATATTCTTGGATTGAAAACTGAAATAGGTCTATTCAAAAGGGAAAAAAGTGGTCAGGCATGGTGGTGCAGGTTTGTAATCCCAGTACCTGGGAGACTGATACAGGAGGATTGCAGGTTCATAGCCAGCCTCAACTACTTAGTGCGACTACTCTGCGACTTAGTGAGACCCTGTTTAAAATAAAGAATTAAAAAAAAAAAATAGGGCTGGGAGTGTATCTTGGAGGTAGATTGCCTTCAGGTTCAATCCCCAATACCGAAAAAAATTAAAAAACGGAAAGGAGAAGAGCCGGGCGTGGTGGCGCACGCTTGTAATCCCAGCATTCGGGAGGCTGAGACCGGAGGATACGGGTTCTCGGCCAGCCTCAGCTACCTAGTGAGGCACTCTGCAACTTAGTGAGACCCGGTTTCAAAATAAAGAATAAAAAATAGGGCTGGGGGTATAGCTCGGAGGTAGAATGCCCCTGAGTTCAATCCCTAGTACCGCAAAAAACAAAACAAAACAAAACAAACAAACAAAAAAAAACCGGAAAGGAATAATAATGCAAGTCCTTAACTTCCCCAAATTTAACAAGATGGAATGTATCAACTGTTGTTATCCACATTCCCTTCTTTCTTATCTACCTGTGAAAGAGTTGTCATCCTCTGAGATCACTGTCTATGACCTATCTGGTATGCCAGTTAGATAGCACATTTATTTCAAATATAGAGTCTTTACTATTGTTGAAACTGCATTATCTGGTTTCAGATTTTGATAGCAATGCTTACTGTTTGTCTGGTTTTGAGCAAGATACTTATCTTCTCTGAGACTCAATTTTCTTGCCTAGAAAATCAGTATTATCATAATGTACTTGATTTCTAGGATGGGAATACAGGTGGAATTTAATGACATATGTGAAGCATTCTGAAAAATTCAGATCTCAATAGATATTACTGATTATTTTCTACTAAGTAATATCTCATAATAATAGTTTATGCCTTCAACAGGTAACTGTAAACTCCATGACAGTGAGGAAAATGTTACTTATCTTTCCGTATTTAAAGTTTTATCTGAATTTTAAGCAAATGATTGATTAATTTTTTGTTTATTATAATTAACCTTAAAACTTTCATGTAATTTAGTAGACATTCATTATGACTTAAATTTGTGAACCGGAAGGCAAGGATTAAATTTTGTTCAAAACGCTATTGGATTATCTTTTCACAAATTAAAACATTAAAACTTCAAATATTCCTATATAATCATACATACTTGCGATTTAAAAGCCTATACATATATACATATATATGCATATATGAAGCTGCTTTTAAAATAATCAATTTTATATATGTGTATTTCAGTATCACTATAAACTACATTAAAATGAGAGACTATAATGCACCAATAAAGTAAATAAATAAATAAATAAAAGAGAGACAAAAACAAGTTAACTCTAGTATAAAAATAATTACAAAGAATTTGATGAGCAATTTCACAGGAAAAATAAACATTCAGTATATTTTCAATACAGCTGTAATAATTCATTATTTTTCATACATCCAAAATATCTTCTAGTTTGATAAAGCATTAAGATTTTCAATAATTAATAATTTAAAAATCAAAATACATTAATGATGTAGTCAGCACAAATAATTGAATGTAGAAACCCAGAAAACATAATTAAGTTCCTAAATACTGTTAGCATTTTTTCCAAACTACTAGGACACTTTCATTTCTCCAAATTTAAGTTAATTTGAGTTTACATATTTTTATGTAATTCGAGTGTAAGCATATTGATTTTGACATGAAGTGGAGCAACATGTGCCTCAACTCTCTACAATAAAATTTCTCAAGGTTTGTATCAGAATACTAAAATTAGATGACTGCAGAAGGTATCCAGGCTTTTGTCATAATCTGGAGGTTTAACACATTTAATGTAGTCTTCAAATCCATTATTTAGCAGGTGAATGGATAGTGCTTTTAACATATTAAGTAAACCTCACTTTCTCAAACAAAAATAAAATAAAATATGCCCTTTGTTTAATCTTCCAATGGACTTGTATTTCACACTCCAAACTGTTTATGTGTAGCTTTAACTTTCTAACCATTTCTATTTCTCCTATTGGGATAGGATTTTTGTCAGCACCAAAGTACCCTTATAGTACATTCCTCACTTTCATGTTTTCATTGATACTTACTATAGTTTGGGAAAGCTTTACTTTAATTGATTTTCTTTATTAATTTTAATGACAGGGAATAAATAAGTGCAAAGAAAGTAAACTCATTTCTTTTGATTTACAAAATAGATAATATTTGGGAAAACAAGCAGAGAAAAAGACAATAACAGCAAAATAACTAAGAAAATCTAATAAATATTTTATCAGAATGAAATATTTTCCTTTTTTGGTGGTATTTAATTTTCTTATCCCAAACATATATATATTTTTATTGTATTAAGTTAATCTTTAAGATAATTAAGTTGGTATTTGCTGCCAGGACGACTACAGCTTCCTTAATACCTTTTGAATATTTTAAGTTTCTAATTGTCAAATTTGTATTAGAAGTTTTTAGAGATACTCTTTCAAACAGCTTATTTCTCAGAAAGGGGATTATAGTATGACTAGTTTTGTACAAGAAGAGAATCTATGCAATTATTAATGAAATAGTTTTATTAATTTTGTTTTAAACAAAAATTATAATACTTGAAAATGCATTAAGAGAATACTTACAATTCTTCAATCATTTCTTTGATATAATTAAGCGAATTTTGGCTAAAACATATCTAAAATTGCAGTTATTTGAAAAATAGAAAATATGCTTGTAAGCAAAACTAGTTTTGCTAATAGGTTGCCATTTAGATTCTAAGTATTCATTAACCAGGAGGTGGCTGATGAGCAGATGTATAATGAGCAACAGAAATGAATAGACAGGTTTTATTTATTTATTTTGGGGTGTTTATTTCACAGTGGCTGAAGATATAGATGTGTTGATGAAATAAACAAACAGAATTCCCTGAAAACTATTCAACCTGATGAAATTTAATAGAAAAATGTTCTAATAACAGAACTGAGTATAGGATGAAAACTTGCATTAACATTTCCAAAAACTGTTAACACAACTTCAGAGAATCAAACTATTACCCAAAGACCACTGATGTTTAAACTTATTGAACCAACTGTAACCACCCCATATTCAATACCTTGTACAGTGGTTTTATCTTCTATTATATTGCATTACATTGCTAATGGCTATGGAATAGGAAGATCTGTGGATTTTTATTTTTATTTTGTTTTTCCAGTCTTTACCTTCATGTATTCTTCCATATGTGTTAAATTATACCAATCTGACATATCCTACACCATGCATCTCTCAAGATAAACAGAAAGAGGTCCCTTTTTTTCCTATCCCCCCCCCCCCGCTTCCATATATGAGAGAAAACATGTGACTCCTGGTTTTTTGAGTACGGTTGATCTCACTTAACATGATGTTTTCCCTTTCCATTAATTTTCCTACAAATGGCATAAAGTTCTTCTTTATGATGGAGTAAAACTCCATTGTGTGTATATATCACTTGTTTTTTTTTTTAATCCATTCATCTGTTTACTGACACATAGGTTGGTTCTATAACTTACCTATTGTAAATTGTGTTGCATGAATATTCATGTATCAATATAGTATATTGACTTTAATTCTTTTCGAAAGATACTGAGGATTGGTGTATTTGGGTCATATCATCATTCTATTCCTAGTATTTTGAGGAACCCTCATAATCATTTCCACAGTGATTGTAATCATTTGCAATCTCACCAATAATGTATAAGTATCCCACATCCTCACCAGTATTTATTATTGTTTGTATTTTTATTTTTTTATTTTTAATTTATTTATTTATTTTAGCATGGATTTTTATACATTTCTTGGGTACAACAGGGTTAATTACACATTTTTGTTGGATACAAGCTAGTACAGGTAAAGACATCCATGCACATATTTCTCATTAACCCTTCCCCAATTCCCACCCATCCTCCCCCTATCTCCTGGTCAGTTTAGTGATTGACTTTGATGTGATCTTGTAAGTACATCATGCTCATTAGGGTGTCCCCCCTCCTCCCATTACCTTCCATTAAGTCAAATTTTTTGTTCACCTAAGAATGCTCCTTTACCTGGAGTCCCTCTTATGTCCCATTTTCTCCCTAGCTTCCACATATTAGGGAGAGCATTTGATTTTTAACTTTTAGTGACTGACTAATCTCACTTAACATAATGTTTTCCAGTTCCCTCCATTTCCTTGCAAATAACATGATTTTGTTCTTCTTTATGGCTGAGTAAAATTCCATTGTGTACATATCCCAT
>PVLC010004881.1:63776-81156 GCA_004027655.1 Graphiurus murinus | reverse complement strand
CTCCTCCTCCTGCTGCCAGCAGTCTAGCTGCCAGTCTGATTGCTGCAGCTCCTCCCCTTGCTGTGTGCCCATCTGCTGCAAGCCTGTCTTCTGCGTGCCCGTCTGCTCTGGCTCCTCCTCCTGCTGCCAGCAGTCTAGCTGCCAGCCCTCTTGCTGCAGCTCCTGCCCCTGCCCACAGTCCTGATGCGTGCCCGTCTGCTGTAAGCCCATCTGCTGCAAGCCCTCCTCGTCTGTGTCCCTGCTCTGTCGCCCCGTGTGCAGGCCCGCCTGCTGCGTGCCCGCCTCCTCCTGCTGCGCCTCCTCCTGCCAGCCCAGCTGCTGCCGCCCGGCGTCCTGCATGTCCCTGCTCTGCCGCCCCGCCTGCGCCCGCCCGGCCTGCTGCGGCCTCTCCTCGGGCCAGAAGTCCAGCTGCTGACCAGCTAATCTCTTGGCTCTTGCAGGCTGTATCTGCTCCTGGGCAGGATTCTCGACTCTCAGGAGCCCTGCAGGCCGCCTGTGGGACGTTGCAATGCTCCCTCTCCTGGTTGGCAGTCGTGCAGCTACTGCCTGAGGGGGTTTGAACATGCTGCCCACCACCTCTGCCTCAGTTCCCCCAGTGGGGTGGATGGCGCCCCCTGGAGGCCCCTTCTCAGTATTGCTCACTTGCATTCACTGTGACAGAGGTGGATTGCTATGATCAATAAAGTTTTTCCAGGAAATACAGGCTGGTGTGCATTTTCCGTGCTTCCGCTGAGCGCCTCTGCCCATGGGTCTCCTGTCCTGTAAAAGCCAGGCAGCACAGATGTATTCTCACCTTCCAATTCAAAGCATCTGAGAGACAAAGATCAGGAAGAAGTATCTCCCGCTTCCCTTCTCTGCCCTGCAGCCGCCCGACCCGGTGCAGGTGTGCTGGGGGGGAGCTGGGTCAGGCAGGGGTCCTGAGGACCGTGCACTGCCCTGGGGCTGGTGGTGGGTGGCACAATAGCAGCCATGGAGTGGGTGTTTCTGCATGCCGACCCCCCAGCAAGAACGTGAAGCCCCCTGCGTGAACACCAGCAAGCTCCCACAACACCACCGTGTCTGCTAGATCCAGGTGGACGCCAGGGCAAGAGGCACAGACAGGGCAGGGCGGGTGAAGGCTGCGGTCTCAGTGGACCGAAAGCCCCAAGAGTCAGGTGGGCTCCAGCGAGATTAGCGGGGTCAGCATCAGAAGCCGTCCAGGGACTCCCCGTGGAGAGCCGAGTGCTCCCCACAGCCCGGTGCTTGTGAGCCAGCCGCGAGCCGCTCACCTGTCCTCACAGCCGAGGACGTGCATGGGCCACACCTGCAGGGCCTGACGGCGAAGAAGAGGCCAGGGCAGAGAGAACCATTTCCCTGACACCAAAGGTCCGTGGAGTGAATCCAGAGACCTCAGTTCTCTGTGAAGGAGTGTGTGGCCCCGCCACCATCATCGCAATGTTGAGGACGAGAACAGTCACCACCCAGAAGGCATCCATGAGCAGGAGGAAACTGCAAACTCTCCTCTGCTGTGTGGTGGCCAAAGCCCACGGCCCAGGCGTCCAGGGCCACCGCGAAGCCAGGGCGTGGCGTGCCTAGAGGGACGCCAAAAACACCTGAACACACCTGGCCAGGCTGTTAGAACTGGTGTGTGGTGAGACGGAGCCAGGCCGGAGGGCACCCAGGACCCTCTGCACACCACACGCTCACGATGGGCACCACAGAGGTGGGGGCACGGGGGGGGGGGCCTGCCACCCCTGAGATGACTCCTGAGCCCTCGACAGCTTCCCCAGGACCCTGGTGGGGCCACAGCCTCCTTCCTCTGAGCGGGGACGGCGCCCCCTGCAGGCACCTGCCAGCCACACCCTCGACCACCACCTGGCCAGGGGCCAGAAACACCAGGCAGACTCCTGCTGAGAGCGTTGGGGCCGCCTTAGCAGAGGACCGTGGACAGCGACTTCCCGCCCCACAGACACACACGGCGTGGTTGGGAGGGGCCTGGACCCAGCTAGATGCAGAGGTAGCGGGCCAGCTCCTCTGCAGGCTCCAGGGCAGAACCGTGCCTGAAAACCACTCCCAGTACCTGGCCCGGGTTCCACCCACTGCCCAAGGCCACCTTCTCTACCCAGACCTGCTCCTGCCCTGCCAGCCTCGTGGTGCTCCTGTCCAGCCACCAGGACAAGCAGGACACTCCCCCTCCTCGATCCATCCCATCTGTGAAGGTCCTCCCGCCACCTGGACGAGGTGGCAGGCTTTGCTCAGTGGAGCCCAGCGGTTAACCAAGAGCCTCCCCCCACACACACACACACCCTATCAGAAGAGGAGCTGCAGGTTTCCATGGTGGTTACTGTATGTTCTTAGCTACAGTTAACTTCAGAACAGAATACTTTTTTTTCTTTTCTTCTACCTAAAAGGACCAGACCAGAAAGTCAGCCAGCAACCTGCCCTGATCCCGCCGGGGCCCGGGAGGAACTGACCTCATAAACTTACGAAATACAGTGGGACGAAAGGAAGGGAGGGGGGACTTCCAGGAAGATGGCGACGGAGTGAGACACGTCTCAAGAGGCGCTGTGAGCTCGATTCAAGTCAGTCGTGGAACCAGCTTTTTGAAAGAAGAAAAAAGCAACAAAAGGATGAAAAACGCTGCGAAAACTGGAATCCAGCTGAGCAGAACCTGGAAGGCCGACCAGGGAGAGCAAAGAAGCCCGTCTCTGCGGCCCCGGCGCCACGCCGCCAAGCGGAAGCCGCCATCGAGCCGGGCCCCGGCGTGGGGTCTACTAAGAAAGAAATATACAACAACCCTCTGCACCCCACCGGCCAGAGCTGGAGTGAGCGACTCCTGAACTCCTCATCCTAGCCAGGCGGCACTTCGAGGCACCTTCGACAGAGACCAGAACGCGTGGTACGACCAGCTTAAGCCCGCGCAGGACCATCCCAGCTCACCTCTCCCGGCAGAGCCGGAGCAGAGATAACTGCACTACAGAACTTGAATCAAAACTGCCACAGGAACAGCTTCTCGACGGAAGGAAGAAGAAGCAAAGCAGCTTAAAAGTGAGTAAAGAAATGGGCAGTTGGCTAGAATCTAAGGAGCAGACCAGGGAGAACAGGGGAGCCGGCGCGTGCGCAGCAGTAGCAGCCGCCATCTTGTCGGCCGCCCACAGCAGCAGAAATCTGCCCAAAAGATCTGCAGAGGCCAAACCAGGTCTGTTCTTACAAACTTGCAGGGATTTTTATTTTGCTTCTTGCTGACGTTTCTTGTTTTCTGGGGTTTTTTGCTTTGTTTTGTTCCATTTTTACTCTGTTTTCACTTTGCATTGCTTCAATTTATGTATGTTTGTTCGGAGGATTGGTTGCTTTTTAGCTTTTGCTAGATCCTAGAAGTCAACACCTGAAACCCACCAAAGACACCAATAGATCAGGCAGAAGAAATACCAGAGTAATTGCAACTCAGTACAAGATACCATTCACAGAGAGAAAATAAAAATAAGAAACTTACAAATTCAGGGAAAGTGTGCAAGAGCAGCAAAGTTATAAATTTAAGAACAGGGAAACCATGAGAAGGAGAAACACCAAAGAAACAATGAGTCAACACGACCCCACAGTAACAGAACTCAATGACACTGATTGGCAGAGCTTACCAGAAGGACAATTCAGATCTTTAATAATAGAAGCGATACAAAACTTCCAGAAAGAATGCAGAGAGAGCTGGAAAGAAATAAAGGAACAAATAAACAAAGAATATGACACCCTGAGCAGGAATCATAGCGAAGTCTTGAGGGAAGTGAAAGATGTGAAAGATGCAATAATAGAAGTGAAGGCATCAATACAAACTATAAACAGTAGATTAGACCATATGGAAAACAGAATATCACTCCTAGAAGATGACCATTCCAAAAATGAATCCATTATACATAATCTAGAAAAAAAAATTCGGCAGTATGAATCCGACATCAATGAGATCTGGGCCAATTTTAAAAGAGCTAATCTAAGAATAATAGGCATATTTTGTAGAACACAGAACTTTTCAAACTAATGTTTTGGGTTTAAGTGAATAACTGGCCTCCAAGATTTGCACAAAAAGCTATTCAACGGTTGAGGTTTTTTTTCTTGTAAACATTGACACAAATACTAGCAGCAGATAAACAAAGGTGTAAATACAGTTTATTTAGTGTTTATCTTCTCAGTCAAGTTCAAGTGTTCTGTCAATTAGAACTTATAGCTAATTCAAGACATCTGCATAATGTGTTCTTATCAGTGCTGTAAGAGGAATCAGGGTTGATAAACAGATTTAGGAACATAGCAGCAGGCTAAAAATGAGTTATGCTACCAGGTGGTATGCAGAATCCCTGGGCTTAAATTGGGAGCTTTCAGAGGTGTTTTAGTTATGACTATGATAAAACTTTTGCATCAAAATAGTAATTTGGGATAATATGGACTGGAGCAGGCCCATAGCAGTAGGTATCTATGTCCCATTGTTCTCCTTCAGATCCACTCTTATTCCCAGTTCTTCAGGTTTTGAGGAGGAAGAGGGTTGATCCTTTAACGTGTAAATTGCCCCTCCTGCAAGCTAGGAGATTCCTATAGCATACAAGTTGTTCTAGTTCCTGGAGTTGGCAGGAAGCCAAAGCAGCAGGTTGAGGAAGCTTTCTCTTAGCCACTTCCCTAGCTGCTGCAGCTGCTCAGAACAGATCTGGTCTATTTACCTAGCCCCCATGGGATTCTTCCTCTTGCTCACCCACCTGGCCCACAACAAACCAAGCAGTCCTCGCCTCCATTTCAAGGCATTTTTAGGGCTTTGAAGAATTAATGCCTCTCTGAAAGTATTTTGTATTCAGGAAATATCTCATGAAATCATGAGGGTCAAGCATAATATATGAGATAGTGCCTTTGGAAGGATCAGACCATTATAAACATGACTAGGGATGGTATTTATGGAAAGTAATAACTATCAAAGTATGTCTTGAGTATGATTATAAGCATTTAACTGGAGAGATAAACGTTAGCATACACCATTGACCTTTACTCTCTGAATTCCATTACTCCTTCAGCCAGTAGTTAGACTATCTGGACTCCCCAATTATGCATTTGTTAAATCTCAGGCAGTCAAGAAAAAAAGCATCTGAAACTAGTAGATATTACTCTCCTTTCCACCATTCCTACTGTACTGTCCCAGAAAACTTTTCTTACATATAAAGAAAATATAAAACTTGAAAATTGTTCCTGAAAATGGAGTAAGAGATGACTCATTTATCTGCCATGATCTTTATGTCCTTCTGCCATTATGGGAGTTGCATAAAATTTGTCTTATTTGGAACGATAGTCTGCAACTTGTGTTGTTTTTGTTTTGTTGTTGTTTTTCATTCAGCATTCTTCATTCAAGTCTATCTATGTCCGTTTAAATAGGATCTAGTTCATGCCTTTTAAATGCTCTGTGGTATTCCGTTGTATAAATAGACTAGGATTTAATTTATATATTTTTCCTATTGATAGAGACAGGAATATTTTAATTAAATAGAGATATTTGAATTAGTTTCAATCTTTAACTAATGGAAAAATATATTTTAGGTTTATAGCTGTGCATGTCTTCTTTTTCATAAAGGAGGTGTAATGGCTACATCACAGACTACACATGTGTTCAATTATCCTAGAAACACTGCAACTTCCATCCAACATGATTTTATCAATTTACCATTCAACAAAAGGTGTATGGGAGTTTTTCTCTACCCCCCTTCCCCAACATTCTGAAAATACTTGATATTGCCAGATTCATTTTTAGTTTGCTAATCACCTGCAAATGAAAAGGATCTCATTTTTTTTGAAAATTTGCATTTCCCTACAGAAATGCAAAATTGTTGAAAGGCTTTTCATATGTTTATTGGGCATTGTGTTTTCTGGTTTGCTAATTCCTGTTTCTATCCTTTGCACATATTTCGTTTTGAGCTATTTGTCTTTTATTATTGATGTGTTGCTGTTACTTCAATTTTCTCAGTACTACTTATTCATTATAAATGTTGGAAATATATCCTTTAAGTCTATGATTATGCTATAATTTTATATACATTTTTCAAGATTTTTATTGCATGGAAGATTTTTATCTAACGCATTCATGTTCATTAATTTTCCAATTTTTGCTTTAAACTTTGATTCCAATTTACTATGTGATTCTATTTGGAGAGATGGTGTTGGTAATTAAGGTTAAAGGACATCATAATAATAATATATTAATGTTATATTAATCAGCTCAGATTGCCATAACAAAATACCAGATCGGACATCTTTTTTTTTTTTTTTTTTTTTTTTGCGGTACTTGGGATTGAACCCGGGGGGCATTCTACCTCCAAGCTACACCCTCACCCCTATTTTTTATTATTTATTTTTGAAACAGGGTCTCACTAAGTTGCAGAGGGCCTCACTAGGTAGCTGAGGCTGGCCACAAACTTGGATCCTCCGGTGTCAGCATTCCTAGTACTGGGATTACAATCGTGTACCACCACACCAGGCTAGATTGGACATCTCAAAGAGCAAAAAAGAAAAAAAAATATATCAATATTAAGAAGGATGAGAAATCTGAGATCAGAGTGCCATCCAGGTAAGTTCTATTTTGATGACTCTGGTCTGTGGCTTCCAGCTTTGTGCTCACATGAACTTTTCTTGAACATGTTCTTCAATATGTGCAGAGAAAGAACAAGGCCTCTGAACTTTTTCTCAGAGAATACCAATCCTATGAGATCAGAGATCCAATCTTCTGGCCTCATTTAAACTGAATAACTTCTATAAAGGCTCTATATCCAAATAACAGTCACCTTGAAGATTAGAGCTTCAACATTTGGAATTTTGGATGCTGTAGTACATTTTCCATAACTATAACAAAATGCCTCAAAGCAGGTATTTATAAACTAGAGATTAATTTTAGCCATCATTCTAGAGGCTGTGAAATCCAAAAGCATGACTCCAGCATCTAATGAGAAATTTCTAGCTGCATCATAATACTGTGAGGATGTGGTAAGACAAAGCAAGCATTCTAACTTGGGTCCTTCTAATTCTTCTTATAAAGCTACTAACACCATCATATGGGCCCCACCCTTATGACCTCAACTAGTACTAATTATCTTTCAAAGGTCCCACCTCCAACTTGCATCAACATATCTGGAGATTGAGTTTTCAGCACAGAAACTATAGGTGATCCATCAAACCACAGTGGGGGAAGACACAAATACTCAGTCTGTAACAGGTTAGGTTATGATATGATAGGTTTAGTGGTTTTATAAGAAGAATATCTCTTTGTCTGTTTTTCAGATGCTGAAAAAAAAGGTGATATGCATCAAAGCAGCTGTCTATAAACCCAGAAGAGAATCTGTGCCAGAAACCTAATTCACTGAAATTTCAATTTTGGACTTTAATTCTTGAGAGGTTATAGAAAATATAATTATTTTATTTAAGCCACCTATATGATGGAATTTTGTTATGGCAGCCTAAGTTACCTAAGATACATAGTACATCCTTCCTTCTACCAAACCCATAAGGATATTCACCAATAATTATCTTTTTTTTTTCTTGGTACTAGGGACTGAATCCAGGGGACTTCTACCTCCAAGCGACACCATCCCCAACTTCATTTTATTCTCACTGTGTTTTTGAGAGTCTCTCTCAGTTCCTGAGTCTAGTCTTAAACCTGCAATCCTTGTCTTGGCCTCCCAAATACTGAGATTACATGCATGTACCACCATGTCTGGGTTGATTACTTTGTAAAATCTTGTTTTTCATGTGTGGGACATTTGACTCATAGGGTACATACACATGTGAACACACACACACACACACACACACATGTACACATGTGCTTACATGTGTATATAATGAAAATACATTGTCCCAAAGACCTTTATTGAAGACATGATCCAAACACCACTGATTTATAATGTTTCGTGTTTACCTTGATGCCATGACTAAATTATGTATAAAATAGGCTCTATTTCTGTTGCTTATTTTGGTTTATTTTTCATCTATTCATGTATCAAGGTCACTTTGTTTAAATGCTAATCTAGAAAGAGTAAATCTTGATATCTGGAAGTGGAAGCACCATTACCCTACCAATCATAGTTATTGATAGTGTTTTGGCCATGCTTAGATTCTTTTGTTTGTTTTTGTTTTGGTCCTGAGGCTTGAACCCAGCAATTTCAATTATTTTAAAATGGGTTTTCATTGGGTTGCTGAGCATCTCACTAAATTGCTGAGATCAACCTTGAACTTGTGATCCTCCAGTCTCAGTCTCTCAAGTACTGGGATTACAAGTATGTGTTACCATGCCTGGCTAGCCTTTCCTAGATTCTTGAAAAAAGCATTGCTTCTCAAACTTTGATGTGTGTATAAACTACCTGTGATCTGAGTGATACATTAAGTTTGGAACAGGAGCTGAGGTTCTACATTTTTTCCTAAGCTCTCTGTTAGTCTATGACTGCAACAAATATCCGAGATATATCAACTTTGCAAGTGAAAAGGTTTATTTTGACTTATGGTTTTGGAGATTTCATTCCATAGTCAGTTAGCCAAGTAGACTTTGTGACAGTAGTGAGGTACTGCATCATTGTAGGAGTGCATGTACGAGGAAACTATTCACCTTGTGGTGGCTGAGAAGCAAAGACAGGAGGGGTTGGAGTCCCAATAATCCCTATAAGACATAGCACCAATGATGTAACTTTATCTCACTAGGCCCCAGTCTTAAAGGTTCTACTACCTTCTAGTTGACCAAGCCTTTTACATATAGGCCTTTGTAAGACACTTATACAAATCATAACATTCCACCTCTGTCTCCTAAAGGCTCATGTCCATCTCATAATACAGGATACATTCAATCCTTCTCCAAGTCGCCAAAGATTTAAGAGTTCTAACACTGCTCTAAAATCCAATTCCAAAGGCTCCTCCAAGATTCAAGACACCTCCAGACTCAGCCATGCTCCTCTATAAAAATTAAAAAGCAGATTACATACTTTTAAGATACAATGTGTCAGAAATAAATTTCTATGGCAATGTAAGTAAAGATACATATTTGAAAGCAACTTGGCAAGACAAATATTACTTTTTGGAAAAATGGATTCCATCACCTCTAAGTCAGTTGTGCAGGAACAATGTGGTGGAAAACTGCTGGGCATTTTATTTTCAGCACGGGGGTTCTGTGCTATGCCCCCATGCTCCTATTAATGGGAACATAACCTTGCAATCTTTACACCATTGGCTGAAGGAGATTCCAGGAGAGGGATTGGCATTCATTATTTCCAGTAAATGCTATCTTTACAAAAATGCAAGCATACACAAGGTTACAAATGGAACCTAGGTTAAGCTATTCCTTTGATAGAAAAAAATCTAGTTACATTCTCACAAATGGCACAGGGTCTGCAAAGTAATAAGGAATAGCTAACTTTCAATTATTCATTTTGTCCATAGTTTAAATTTATTGATAGGAAAGTATTAATTATTTTAGAATTTTTAAAAACCAGGAGGTATTAATTTCCCTTTTTTATATTAGATTTTACTTGATAAGTTTATTTCATTAGGCTTTCAAGATAATCTATTAGTTTTGTTTCTCTTGTTTTTCTGGTTGTTATTTATTTATTATTTTGGTACTGGAGATTGAACCCAGTGGCAATCTACTTCTGAGCTACAGCACCAGTCCTTTTAAAATTTATTTTGAAACAGTGTCTCATAGGTTACTGAGAGTCTCCTTGCATTGCTGAGGCTCTCCTCAAACCTATAACCCTCCTATCACAGCCTCCCAAGTACTGGGACTATAGATGTGTGCCAGTATGCCCAGCTACTGTTTATTTTCTTTTCTTTGCGATACTGGGGATTGAACTCAGGGGCATTATAGCTCCGAGCTATCCCCCCAGCCTTATTTTTTGATTCTTTATTTTGAAACAGGGTCTCACTAAGTTGCAGAGTGCCTCACTAGGTAGCTGAGGCTGGCCGAGAACCTGAATCCTTCAGTCTCAGCCTCCCAAATGCTGGGATTACAAGCGTGTGCCACCACGCCCGGCTGCTATTTATTTTCAACATTACTTTTTTGTGTATTTCTTTTCTTTTATGCTCCTTTGGCCTACTTTTATGTTGTTAATTTAGTTTCTTGAATACTGATCAAATCAGCTGTCTTTACTTCTTTTGAAAAGAAAGACTAAAACTGTTTTTATAATTATCAGTTTCATTTTATAAAATGAATTGTCAATAAAGAATTTTCTTATTAACTGATTGCAAAATTTAAAGATTTTCATTGTTATTTATCCTTGATTCCATTTTATAGGTTTTATTTATTAAAAATTTATTCAATGGACATTATATGCTGTATGAGTTGAATACAATTGAAATCATTGTAATACAATTGAAAATTGAATACAAATTTATTCAATTTCTTTAAATTTTCTTTGCAAACTAATATTTGGCAAGTATTTGTAAATATCCACATGAATTTCAACATTGTTGAATACATGGATATACAGACATAGATATCTAGTAGCTTGAGTTTTCTTTAAGTCTTGTGGATTAATATTAAGTAAGTACTAAAAGTCTTGACTATCAGTTTCTGAGATATGCATATTTAAATCATTCATTATGATTCAAATGTTATCTATTCCTTTTTAATATTTTCTTCATAGTTTAGCATATGTTTCAACACTCTATTGTTGAGTGCATGTATGGTCATGATTGCTATATATTCTTGGTTATATCGAGAACTATGAAAGTATTTGAAATTTACCTTATGTGAAAGCTTGCAAGTTAGCTTCCTTACATTCCATAAAAACTACTAGGAGATAAAAGATTCCTGGTTTAGAGCCAGCAGAAAATTTATTATTCATAACAATAGTAGCTACCACATATCTTTATAGTCTTTCATTAGTTTCCTGAGATCACATTTGCATAGGGTACTATTCCAAGATCTGGTACTACATGAGCAGTAAATTGCATTAGAACAGAAAAACTTTAAAGTTAAAGCACTCAGTCTTTTATAATGTTTTATAATTAAATAAGCCCAAGTTTTTCCCTAAAGAGAGATATTAGTTTTTGTTATACTGGACAGTAAACAAGCCTACCTCTGCTCTGGAAAAAAAAAAAATTGCGTCTGTCATTCAAAGCTGTTCCCTATACAAACAGACTTAAAAAGATATTCTGAAAGTAAATGGTACCTATATTTACAAGCAACACAAAAATATGAGAGATTCTTGAAGAATTGAATTATAACATATTGCTGCTAATTTTCATTAGGAAGAATTTAATTCGTCATCACTAGAAATAGTTTAACTTTTTTCCCTTGGAACAATCATACAATATCAATTTATTTCATGTCAGAAACCTTATATTCTTGCTGGAATATTGCCAAACTAGCATTAATTTTTAAGTGGTTGACAGTTATATTTTCTCAATAACTTTATTGTTTGCAACTTGACTTTTGATTTGAAGTTCAGTACATATGAGCTTTAGAAACCTGATACATAATAGTTTTCACAGCAAATGCACAAACATTTAAAATATAGTTCTTAAATATGTAATATGTGAAGCTATTTTTATCATTCAAATTTGATATTATGTTTTAATTGCTTTGCATTTGATTTTTATGTCTAATTATGGATTTTAACTTCTATCTGCAATTACTTTGGATGTTATACATATTCCCAAAGGTCTACAGAATTTTTCTTCCATCCCTGCTCATAATTAGATTTTCTTAGACAATGTATAATTCAGGTAATAAAAGTTCCTCTCCTTCCTATTTACTGGGTAGTGAAGTCACAGTATTGACAAGGATTTTATGAAATAGTTCTCCACCCATTGGAGTTATATGGGTGCCATTATCCTCATGGAGTTGTATTCTCAATTACCTCTTTCTGCCTTCCAATCTCAGGTTCCAAAGATTCATGAGAAGTTAAAATTTTGTAAGAATGTGTGAATTCTGTACTAGTCATAATCAGCTGTCTCATCATCATTGCCATAGGCCATGGAATGCCAAGAAGATGATGTTTCTGAAGAGTAACCTTCAGCCACCTTTCATAGAAGTTGTCATTATTATGATTGGTGAATAAAGTGAGCAAAGACAATGGAGTGGGGTGAAGGATAAGATTGAAAACAGAGACTGGACTTTTATTTTCTGACTTCTTTTTTTAATTTGGTCAAACATGAAGTGAAGTTAAGCCTGGTAGACGGGAGTGGTGGTACACGTTTGTAATCCCAGTATTTGGGAGACTGAGACAGGAGTATTGCAAGTTCATGGCCAGCCTTATCTACTCAGTGAAGCCCTCTGCAACTTATTGAGACTCTGTTTCAAAATAAAGAATAAAAAATAGGGTAGGGGATGTAGCTCAGAGGTAGAATGCTCCTGGGTTCAATCCACAGTACAAAAACAAATGTTAAAAAAAAAAAAGTTAAGCCTTGTTATGATGAAGGGAAATGAGATTAGTAAAATTCTATATAATTTGGGAAACTTAAAATTTGTCTACTTTATCTTTTCTACAAATTCTAAAAGTCTAAACTCTAGAGAGGATGATGTTGGTGTTGGAATAACTTCCATGATATCATTCGCCATTGCTAACTTTATTTTGTTGACAAAATGTATTTCATTACAACTGGTGACAGCAGAAGGATTAGAAATAAATTTTAAGCGTGCTTCAAGAAAATGAGACCAGCCAAATTATATATTATTAGAAAAATATTTTATTGTTCCTGGCATATTACTTTTTCAAATGAAATCAACATTGTCATTAGATTTTCTACTCAGCAAATTTGTCAAAAGCCGTCAGAAAATGTATTGTTAGAGTACTACAGATATTTAGAGAAGAAAAAGAAATCACTTTCAATTTGAAACCTTCCATGATAGACAGACTTCTAATGTGGCTTATAATAACCTCATCCCTTGGCTTTCAGGCTATTTTGTAGTTATCTCTCTTTGGATGAGACCTGAATTCATTTACTTAGTAATGTATTATAACAAAGGTCATGAGATGCCATGTACATGGTTCTTAAAAAACATGGTAGCCAGGCATGGTGGCTCATTCCTATAATCTCAGTACCTGGGTGGCTGAGACCAGAGGGTCACACATTTGAGCACAGCCTCAGCAAGTAGTGAGACTGTCAGCAACTTAGTGAGATTCTGTTTGGAAAATAAAAAAATAAAATAGGGCTAGGGGTGTAGCTCAGAGATAGAATGCCTGTGAGCTCAATGCCCGGTACTACAAAACAAAAAATCAAATCAAGCAAACAGACAGACAGACAGACAGACAGACTGAGAGACAGACATGGTGACTTCTGTCTTACTAGTAGACGCTTTTGTTGGCATTGATAAAGAAGTTGTTATGATAGAGAAACCCAAGTGGTTATGTACTGAGGGCAGCTTTAAGCCAATAGCCATTAAGAAACTGAAGCCCTCTATTCCTCTGTTCATAAAAAAAAAAAGTATATCTGTCTCCATTAAAGACTTGAGATGACTCCACAGTTCTGGCAACAAACTGATTGTGACTTTTGAGAAATCCTGAAATAGAAGACCAAGCTGAGTAGTGCCCAGATTTCTGGCCCACAAACTCCAAGATAATAAATAAGTACTGTTCTAAGCTAGTAAGTTTTAGAGTAAATTTTTACACATCAATATATCACTAAAACAACCTTCATGACCTTCAAGCTAAACAATGTTATTTATTCATACCGCTAGTATGATCCTCATCTTATGATTTCCCCAAAGCACCTAAATTCAAATCCCAAGGGCAAAGGTCAATATCTGAATAGCACATTTGAAAGTCTAAGAGAAGTTTGATTCAAACTTTGGCTCTGTTTCTCTACTTAGCAGTGGAGTTACATGCAAATATATCTAGGTCTCATGTGTAAATATCATTGCTATCACTTATAATAGGGTACAGGATAAATATATTAAGTGCTATATTTTCTCTCATATATTTATAATAGTAATTATATGATAATATAACTTTTGTGTAATTGTCATCATACTTGGTTGCTAAGTATTTTTTTATAGTATTCTATTCTGGAAATTTTTGCCCATTTTTACAGATCACTTTTATAGAGATTCTCTTTTTTCTGCATCATTGCTTCCTGGGACAGTTTCAAGTAATGCAAGAAAACAAAAGTTCACAAAGTAGTTTGCACCAACATATACACCTTATACATTACCTGAATTATTCTGTTCTGGTTGGAATTAGTTGAGTGTGCCCTTTTAAATAATGGTTTTAGAAATGATGTACCTGTATTTAACAATTTGTGATTAATTTTTCCCATTACAGAAACTGAAGTCTGAAACTACTCCCTATGGTTTCTGTTGTTCATTACTCAATGATTCTGTCAATGATGGGTACAAAGAATTGAAAATTTTCTAAGCTAACCCAACCTGTCTCAGCAGGAAATCAAGTCATGAGGGATAAAAGGAAAAAGGCAGAGGACTGCATATACCTGTAGGCAAACACCTGTTTGAGTTCTTTTCTTTACTGACTGGCCCCTAAAACACTGAAATCCATTTTCATGTAAAATCCCATCCACAGAAGCAAACAGCAGAACATCCTGGGACTGCCTTATTTGATTTTAAATAACTACTATAGGCAATTTTTCAGAGCTAGAAAAAATGAGACTCATTAATATGAATTCAACTGTGAGTTACAATTTGTTTCTTTTGTGTGTGTGCATTAAAAGAAGCACATTGTATTTAAAATTGAGAAATAGGTTCTTGGAGGCAATGCATGTTTTACAATTTTTTCCTAATGCTATTTGAATCTACTAATAAATATATATATTATTGTGTAGTCAGCATCGTTAGGTGATGTTAGGTTGTCACATGAGTCCAGGAAAATTTTCTTAATAGCTACTACATATTTTTAGATTCTAAGCCATTTCTCTGTTGTTTTTCATCTTCCCAAGCCTTCATCTTTAATTTGTGTTTTCTGCCACAGGTGGCGGCAGAGTCCCATGGGTCCAGGATAGTGAATATCTTGGTGTGAATGCCAAATTTATTAACTCAGCTCAAACTTCTTTCTAAACATACTCTTATTTAATTTAACTTCTCTTTTAAACTAGGTTTCCAAATAATTAAGATAATACATAATACATTATAAATATTTGTATAAAACATCAAATAGTGATAAGTAGAAATTGCTTCATTATGACACTAACAGAGTCATAAGAACACTTCTCATATATAATAATTTTTAAGTATTTCTTGGACATTTTTTCAGATCACTCTCTTCACATATAAGAATCTTTAAAAATAATGGAATTATGTGTGACATTTATGTAGTTTGATTTTTAAAATTAATAGTATATCATTCCATATTCTTTCAATTATGTTTTTATGTGGCAACCTCTTATTCCATAGGTAGTTGTTCATTAATGTATTTAACCAACCCCATATTTTTAAATTTTTCTTCCTCTTTTCAATTAAAACTTCCACCTGATGAATATCACTTCACATATAGCTCCGTGTACATTTTTGAAATATATTTGTGGATAAATTCCCAAAAGTGGAATTATGAGTTCCTAGAAAGAAGAGATTGAACAATTTAAACTTCTACCAATAGCAATGGTCAAAGCTTACTTCTCTTAGAGCATTGCCAATATCAGTTATAAATGTCAGCTAATTTGATTAATTTTACAAATGTTATATCTCATTGTTTCAATTAGTATTTGTAGAACTGAATGAAACTGAGCGTATTTTCCTGTATTAACTGGCTATTTGTATTTACTTTTCTTGGAAAGTGAACTTTGGATTTATGTGTTATCTTTTGATCAAATCCTATGTTTTCTGAGAAAATGATGCATTCATTTCTTGCTTGTGTTATATAAACATATGAGTATATTTGAGCTTTGCTTTGCTAATTTTCCCATTTTGAAATTCAGGTTATAGACATAGTTACCACCTAGAATTTGCATTTCTTGTTTTTAATGTTTTTTCTTGGTGTATTGTAATCATATATTTTTGTGAGGTACAAGCTGCTAGAGGCATACATGCACACAGCACTCATTTAATCCTTTCCCAGTTCCAATCCTATTCCGTTCCCCCCTCCTTCTCATTTTGGGCTTAGCTAGAGAGAAATTGGGTTATAGGAGGGACTCTAGATGAAAAAGGAGCAATCTTAGATTAGCAAAGAAGGTGACCAACTGAAGATAATGGGGGAGGGACACCCTAATACAAATGAAGTATATTCCACAAACATTTCAAAGTCAATCACTAAAAATTGCATTTCTTATAAATGGGGAGCAGAGGAAGAAGGGTCCTGTCAAGACATGTAATAGAGGTGGAACATCTTAGTTGTGACAACATATTCCTTATATTTGATTGAACAATGGGGTCACATGGTCAGGATCAAATTCAATGCAGTATGAAGGTGTAGAAAGAACATGGAGAGAAAAAATTATTGTGACCATACTATGTGATCTGTCATCATGTTCTTTACTTATTTTTCCATTGGTTTAATTCCCTTGCTTATTATTACAACATTTTCATATCAAGAAAAACATTCCATTTTTTTTTTTTTTTTTTTGCGGACCTGGGGATTGAACTCGGGGTATTCTACCTTAGAGCTATACCCCCAGCCCTACTTTTTTTTTTATTCTTTATTTTGAAACCGAGTCTTACTAAGTTGCGGAGTGCCTCACTAGGTAGCTGAGGCTGGCCGCGAACCCGGATCCTCCGGTCTCAGCCTCCCGAATGCTGGGATTACAAGCGTGCGCCATCACGCCCGGCTCTCCATTATAATATTTATAATAAACGTTTTTGATAAAAATTTTCACCTTTAACTTTTATGATTATTTTTATGCTATATAATTATTTTAGAAATAGAAACCTTGGCTGGGCATGGTGGCGCATGCCTGTAATCCCAGCATTTGGGAGGCTGAGACCGGAGCATCCGGGTTCACGGCCAGTCTCAGCTACTTAGTGAGGCACTCCGCAACTTAGTGAGAACCTGTTTCAAAATAAAGAATAAAAAATAGGGCTGGGGATATAATTTGGAGGTAGAATGCCCCTGAGTTCAATCTCCAGTACTGCAAAAAAATAAAAAAAAAATAAAAATAGAAACCTTAACATTTACCGTTGTGGCTTTTCATCTTATATCATATTAAAAAGAATATAATTACACTATGATTATGAAAACAAACATTAATTGTAAATAAAGTAAGTATGCACTATATATATCTTGATTATAATTAACTTAGAACTATTTTTAAAAAACCACATGCAGCCGGGCGTGGTGGCGCACGCTTGTAATCCCAGCATTCGGGAGGCTGAGACCGGAGGATCCGGGTTCGCGGCCAGCCTCAGCTACCTAGTGAGGCACTCCGCAACTTAGTGAGACCCGGTTTCAAAATAAAGAATAAAAAATAGGGCTGGGGGTATAGCTCGGAGGTAGAATGCCCCTGAGTTCAATCCCCAGTA
>PVLC010004881.1:8061-63676 GCA_004027655.1 Graphiurus murinus | reverse complement strand
CCACATGCATTTTAAGGCAGATAATTTTTATCTTCTGATTTCTCTCATATTGAATTGTGTAATAGGAAGAGAATACGCTGATTCTCATTTAAAGATGATTCAAATAGTCTTTTAATAAGTTCTGTTCTCTGTCTTTATATCTGTTTATATGTCCATATGTTTATTGTTTGTGTACAGGAATGTAATACAACTCTTGAACATGCCATAAAGTTCAAGGACCTAAGTCACTCTATTTGAATTATTTTCAACAAATCTCTGCTTGACACTTACCATTTTTCAGAAAATTTAATTTTTCTTTGTTTTGAATCTGTACATATATGTGTATGGGAGTATATATATGTATATATATATATACGTATATATTAGAGAGATACATATATCCACGTTATTAGTAATGTGATTGACAGTCTACAGCTGAAATACTTCAACTGACTTGAGTCATGTAAAGAGTAGTCCATTTATATCTGACAAAGCCATTTGCTTCCATGTGTTTCTCATATAATAATTCAAAAGAAATGTAAGTCATGGTCTTGTTTGGAATTCCTTATAATTTAATTAGGGCAATAATTATATATAAAATAATTACTAAATGATTCAGAATATTATGTAACAAAATTGTATGGGTGTGGAATGAAATATAATCATAATATCAGGATCAAAACCAAAATGTATCGGTTCCCAAAGTGGGCTGCCAGGAGCACTGAAAGGAAATATAGATACTTAAAACAAATGTCACTATATCTTTCTGTTTATTTGCTTAAAGAACGTAGATCTCCAGAAAGGTGCTGAATTTCTTTCTTACTTTTTTTTTTTTTTTTTCTGAAAAGGGAGCAGTAAGCCAACTCACTTTGGGGGCCTCCATCAAAGTTATCAGTAGAAGCTTTGCTGGGGGATTGCTGAGATCTAGGTAGATTCTAAAATAGTAAAGGGGTAAATATTGTGTATAAGTACATGATAAATGAAGACAAAGTCATGAATTAGACTTGGAGATACAAGATATAACATCTTGATTAACTTGGTTGCTGAAGGCTGAACATGCATATTAAGAAAGAATGGACAGACCAATTTATAACAAGAGAGTGTGAGGAGCTCTTTGTATCTGTTCTCTAATAAAACAAACAAAAATAATTTAACAAAAAGACATAGCTGTTGAAAGTCTGTGGACATAATTCTAAGGGCATGTAATAAATAAAGAAATATCTATTCTAGAAAAATCTATAGAAACTTGGTGAGATAAGCAAGAGTCAGGGGTTTAAAACAAAACTGCTTTCTCTAAAACCTTCTTAGTTCATTTAGGTGGAAAGCTCACTCCAGATTGATGCGTATGAGACTACAATGTTCCCTGAGATGAGCAGATATGGTCTACCTCAGCTATTTACTGCTGATTCTGAGTTCTGGGCAAGTGCATTTGAGAAGCGGGGGCTCCCTTCCAACATCCAGTCTCTACTCATGGAATGAGACTACTTTGGGTGTGGTATTTCTGAGAATACTGAAACCCCAATCATGCTTGTCCTCACTTGAAGGTGGTCATTTCAAGCAAAGCAGGACAAGATGTCTTTTGGCTATTTCACCCCACCCAAGAATTCAGCTCCTAAAGGAGAGGTACCCCTTAGACTGAAATGTAGCATTGTCCCCACCCCATTTTCAGAGACCTACTTCAGAGAATTTTGCCTGGAAGGAGAAGCAGGCATTTTTTGTTGGTGCACTATAGTCTCACATCATAATGTAGTTCACAGTAATAGTGAAATATATGCACACAGTACTTGGTAGGGTCTTAAAGCAGATAGCTTCTAATCTATCAAATGTTTTGGTTATGTCAATAAATACTGTCAAAAATAGTGAAGGTTTTGGTCAAGGGCAGTTGGAAGAAAATTATCAGATTTGGTGAAGATACAGTCTAAAATGTGTGCTAACTGGCTTTCAGAAGACAGAGGTGGAGGAAAATTGTGGAGATGAGTCCTCCTGGGGAGAGAACAAATATAAAACATTGACCTATTAATCAGTTTCTTCAAAGGAGCAAGCAATAATTTGATTAGTCTATGGAGCAATTTAGCCCCAGTAATGTTGACAACAATAGAACATTCACTCAGCAATTAGTGGAATTTAACATTTGGATGTGATCAAGGAAAGAGACAAAGAAAGCACTTCCCTAAAACATTATTTCTGAGTAACTGAGCTCCACTTTCATGAGGAACATCATTCCAGGTTTAATATGGGTAAGGTAATAATAGTCTAATCTAGTCAGTACTAACAAATAATAATCACCCTTCTTCATGGGGGTGAAGAAATACCTAGAGTTACTAGAATATATTATTTAAAATGCATAGTTTTCAACACAAAATTTTTAGGCATGCCAAAGAATAGGAAAAATGTAAAGTCTGCATTGTAAATAGCTGGAAACAAAATTGTCAATGAATGCAGCCAGATATGGGATTTAGTAGGCAAAGACTCCTAGCCATTGTAAATAAGTTCAAATAACTCAAAGATGATTAAAGAAAAGAGCTATCTAATTATTGTGTTGTATCAGAGAGAAAACATCAATAAAAATATTGACATTATTTAGAAAACCCAAATTTCTAGGTTTGAAAATTATAGTAACTAAAATGAAATATTTATGAGTGGGGATTAATGAAAACTTTGAACTGGCAGAGAATATGATAAGCAAACTTAAAGTAGAATAATAAATA
This sequence comes from Graphiurus murinus, assembly GCA_004027655.1. Classification (NCBI taxonomy): domain Eukaryota; kingdom Metazoa; phylum Chordata; class Mammalia; order Rodentia; family Gliridae; genus Graphiurus; species Graphiurus murinus. The sequence goes on along the minus strand of PVLC010004881.1, from coordinate 60,989 downwards.
CCATGCATTACAAAGAAATAAGGAAAAAAAGAATGAGCAGAATGAACCTCAAAAAAACATAAGAAAAATCTGCACACACATAATGGTAGTACTAGAAAAAGAGGAGAAAGAAAAAGTAGCTGAAAAAATGAACTAAATCTAAATTGAACAGAAGGAAGGAAATGATAGCTATTAGAATGGAAGTAATGAAATACAGACTACTAAGAGAAAAAAGTAAACCAAGGTTATTTCTTTTCAATGATAAAAGTGACAAGTTTTTTACTAAAACAAATAAACAAGCAAAAGAGAGAGAATATTCAGAGTACTAAAAGCAAAATGAAAAAAAGGAATATTCCCATTGGCCTAACAGAAATACTATGTGTGTTGAAGAGTCATATAACTTAGATGAAATAGTTTCCTAGAAAGATAATACAAAATAGAAAAATTAACTTTAAATAATGAAAAGTGGATATACCTATGACAAAGTTTTTGAAACAGTAATTAAAAATTGCTCAAGGAAAGCTTAGGACCAGAAAACTATTAGTAATTATTATTACCAGAAATTTATTTCAAATATTTAATGAAGAATAAATAATAATTTTTGAAACAAATCTTCCAAATAAAAGAAGAGATTTTTTTAAAATTCCATTTGAAGCTAGACATACCAAAATCAGAAAAAGACTGCAAGAAAAAATATAGAACAATACTTATGGATATGAACACAAAAAAAATCTTCAAAAAATAATAAAACAAATCCATCAACATAAACAAAGGCTTATACACCATTATCACATTAGATTTATCTCAGCAATGCAAAATTGATCATAGAAATGCCTCCAGTTTTCAGTTAGTACAATATATTATATCAATAGGTTAAAAAATGAAAACTACATGATCATCCCCATAGATGCAGAAAAAAAAAAAATTTACAAAATTGAGCACCCTTTTATCATGAAAGCATTCTGAAAACTAGTTACAGAAGAAAATTTTCTCAATATAAAAATAGGCAAAGACAAAATAGCCATAGCTAACATTATACCTGATGATGACAGATTGGATGCTTTTTCTCTAAGATCAGTAACAAGTCAAGAATACTTGATCTCCCTACATCTATTTAATTCTGTACTAGTGGTACTAGTTAGTTCCAGGGTGTGTTAGTCAGCTTTGCATCACTGTGACCAGAATATTTTACAAGAGCAACTGAGAGGAGGAAGCATGTATTTTGAACTCACGGTTTTAGAGGTTCAGTCCATGGTCAGTCAACTCCATTGCAAAAACATCATAATGAAAGGATATGGAAGTGGGAATATGATTAGCTCATGAAATCTCAGAAAGATAAAGATAGAGAGAGAAGAGAGAGCAAAAGGTAGGAGCCGGGGACAGATACAGTCCTCAAGGCCAAGCACCCAATGGCCTATTTCATTTAGCCTTGTCCCACCTCTGAACCCTGCTGTGTTGGGGGTCATGTTTTCAACACATGAGATTTTGGGGAAACATTTTCATATCCAAACATGAAACAGGGTATTTAGTCAAAATAAAAAAAATCAAATTAGAAAGGAAGAAGTAGAGCTATTACTATTCACAGATGTATTAGATATGAATCCTAAGGAACCAACCAAAAAAAAACTATCAGAACTAATAACTAAATTTAGCAAGGTAGTAGCATACAAAATCAACATAGCAACTAACATACTTCTCAACTGTGATTATTAATTTTGTGTGTCAATTTGCCTGGACCACAGGATGCCCAGGTATCTGATTAAAAATTACTTCTGGATGTGTCTGTGAGGATAGCTTTGGATGAAACTAGCATGTGAATTGGTACCGAATGAACAGATGGCCTTCCCTAATGTGGATAGGCATCATCCAATCTGTTGAGGGTCTCAATAGAACAAAAAGGATGAATTTGTTCTCTGCTTAACTTCCTTAGCTACTACATCAATCTTCTGCCCTGGTCCTCAGGCCTTCACACTCAGACTGAAATCTACACTATCAGCTCTTCGGCTCTCAGGTCTTCTACCTCTACCATAGTCTCTCCTGGGTTTCCAGATGATAGATTCTGGAACTTCTCAGACTTCATAGTCATATGAGCCAATACCTTACAGTAAATTGATACCACTTCTCTCTGTCTCTCTTTCAATTTATTACTATATACAGAAACCATTATATATATATCAATTATTTCCCTTGACCAACACTGAGTCTTCATTTCTGAAAAATTAATGAATTCTCATTTCTTTGGAGTTTTTATTTATACCTTTATAGTTGTTATTATATTTGTATAATTAAAGGGTATATTAAAACATTTCAAATTAGGAAAATAAAATAAGCAATTTTCAGTAAGTATCATTACAACTATTATTTGATTTGAAAAATTTTGCTGCATATGGCTCTATTTTTAGTTGCTTATGACTGAGAAGTTATTAAAAATTCTCAAAAGAAATAAACTGGCCTGGCGTGGTGGCACACGCTTGTAATCCTAGCATTCGGGAGGCTGAGACGGGAGGATCCGGGTTCGTGGCCAGCCTCAGCTACCTAGTGAGGCACTCCGCAACTTAGTGAGACTCAGTTTCAAAAATAAAGAATAAAAAATAGGGCTGGGGGTATAGCTCGGAGGTAGAATGCTCCTCAGTTCAATCCCCAGTACCGCAAAAAAAAAAAAAAAAAAAAAAAAAAAAAGAAATAAACTGGGATAGCAAGAAGTGCTTAACTTTATTTCCAGTTATTGGTGTCTATTTTGTTGGTTGATGGATCCATTTGTATTTATTAAAAATAGTCCAGTGATATTTTTCTACCTCATGAAGATTAAGAACTAAGATAGCCAAGATACTCATTTACTATTTAATACACTCTGGCTATATGAAGTAAGAGCTCTCCTTTCCCCTTCTCCCAGACTACTTAGAAAGTGAATCAGGAAACCCCCACACGTTGGCAAAAATAGCATGGTTTGTTGGAAAGTATTTTAAAGACTGGGGTGTACAGTTTAATGCCTTGTTTCCTTGGTGTGGGCCAAGCCATCAACCATTTGAAGACTACCATTAGTTATTTTAGCTGATCTTATTTTTAAATTGGTAAAATGGTTTTAGAAATAGATTAACAATTTTTGGATACATAAATAATTTGGTCATTGGATCATTATTAATTTTTTACTTTGAAATATGTTTATCTGACTGGTAGACTTTGGTGGAGTCAGTACCTTATGTTATACCAGATCTTCTCCAGTCATAGAAAAAACTTGGTTAAGAAGTATTTGTATTACATTACCTAGATATTTGATATTCTTTACAAAATACAAACAAACAGCAATTCATAGACACTGCGAAAAATATTCAAAGAAACATGAAGAATAAACTTGAAACCGTGGTGCATTTTACCCTCAAGTCAGCAAGTGTTCATTACTTGTGATGCAGTAAGTCCTTAGTATTTACTTTATTGAATATACAGAGTATGCTTGATGGTTTTTATTTAGGTGAAACTAGAGTCAGCAAAATCTATTTTGTAGATTAATTTTTATTAATTTATATATATCTAATATTTCTACATTGAAAAGCAAGATTTTGTTTGTTATACTGTATAAATGTTTCAATGAATTTATAGAAATACAGTGAATAGAGTGAGCTTCAAAAACAATGTTTTGTCTATGCCTGGGATGGTGATAAGGGTTTTAAAATTCTCTGCTGTCCCTTTAACTAGTTATAAAATATCCTATCCCTAAGATTAATTTGAGCCTACTGTGACTTATAAAATAACTGAATGTGCAACCAACTTTTTAAAGGTCACAGGGAATTGAAAAGGGGTGGATGGGTAAAACGGTTAAATGCCTTTTTTTTAGGTATGAGTTTTCTGTAAAGCCTTAGAGAAACCTTTGGCCCAGAAAGTAGTTGAGTAGGGATTAAGTTCTTGCAGGGAAAAAAAAGTTTGTTCCCTGAAGGTATTATAAGGATCCCAGCTGTTGGGGTACATACTCCTTGGTTATGATTGGCACTGAAATGTCAAAGCTCAAAATCCCAAGCCACTAAATTGCCTGCTTTAATCAGGCAAGGCTTGTCTACCCCCAACTGCTCTGGATCAGCCAAGAGCTGCCTATCTCAGTTTCTTTCAATCTTGTGGCTGGAGCTCCCCCTCCCTCTCTCTCTTCATTTATGCTACTCTTTTTTTTTCTCTGTAAAGGAAATATTTCTTCTCTATTATACTGCTTTATAAGCCTTTTTACATATAAAATGTTTCCTTATCAAACCTTTAAAACTCATTGTTAGCTACATGGAGAATAAGGAAAATATATGATTATTGAATCAGTCATTCAAAAAAGTATAATTCAATGTGTATCTAGATTTTTAGAGAAGACATATCTGGATACAAATAATTTTATATGATTAGTAATAACAACACACATTATAGTGCTATAAATATACTTATTCTTTATATACATATGTGTGTATTCATATCCATATGTATGTATTTATATATGATATACATATATATATGTGTATGTACATATATATGTGTGTGTGAATAGATATGATTACATATATTCATATATATGGAGAGAGAGAGAGAGAGAGAGAGAGAGAGAGAGAGAGAGAGAGAGAGAGAGAGAGAGAGAGGGAACTTATATAATACCACGGGGGCCTTGAATGCCATTTGCTTGGGATATCTTTCTTTTTAGAGTTGATTCTTCAGTAGAAAAATGTCTTATTGATAGCAAGTTTCTTATCAGGTTCTTGTCTTACAGAGTCAAAGAATGAAATCCACAGAAACCAGGAAAATGAAAGTAGGAATTTTACTTTAAAGGAGAAAGCAAGCAAAAAGGAAAATCTCCCCTGGGGGTGTTGGCAGAATCCAGAGTCTAGCGGGGCCTTCTGGCACTACCTGAGCATAGTGTGGGCCACATACTGTCAATTGCACACCCACCACCTTTTCCAAGTCCACTCTATCCACCAAAGAGAGTAGCCAGATTAAAGCTCTCATGCAGAGGGGCTCCCCAAGGAATAGCCAATTTTGGTGCTGAGCATAGGACTTTATATTTGTTTAAACTTCCTTTGTATAGACATTAATCGATGAAGAAAATGCCTGTTTTTCATGACTTAGTTAATCTGTCATTTATAGCCTTTAATTACACAAAGTCATGAGACTGTTCTGCATATTTGTTCCCTGGTCCAGGAGTCTAAGGTTGGTACACATAGATCTTTGGTTTCTGATGTTTTGGCTCCACTCCTTCACTCCTCCACTCCTCCACCCTTAATTATTCGTGTTCAGGTCCAATGAACAACATGAAACCACCTTCCTTCTGGGGAATAAGGAGGGTGGTTGCTTTTCTTAAGCCTTATCTCCTGGGAGTCCTAATTCCTCACTGCCTACCCAATACCTAACTCTTCATTATGTTTTTTTTTTAATTTCTTAGTCTTCACAAGCAATCTGATTCATTACAATAAAAAAAAATGACATTGCTGATTCATCCCGATGATGTCTTAAGACTTTTTCTTCAGTTCTATAACAGTCAAGTAAATTGTTCTACTTTCCACATCATTAAGTTATTGAAGGATCTAGAATCAACTGTTTGCAAGGGGGAAAATCAACCCTATTCTTTCCTATAAACCAGTGTACTTTAAGTGTGCACCATCTGGGGGAAGTTGTTTAAATGAATATTCTGATTCAGAAGGACCAGGAAAGTCTGTATGATTCTCTACTAAGGAGTTCCTGTTTGCTGCTACTGCTGCTGCTGTGTGGACAATACTTGCAGAACAGGTTGTTCATAAGTGGTTCCTTTCTGCTTTAAACAGCTCTGATAGATACCACTCTCTTTCTGGTTTTAGGTTTTAATATGTCTAACAAGTTCAAAGAAACCTCTTATGTAATTAAGCTATTTTCTTCCCACACCTCAGTTCTGATTCTGTCTTGGAAGCTTGAAGAGAACAGCTTTGGGAATGACTAGGGTATGTGCTTCTTCGATCTGGTTCAATAGAGTCAGGGTTCATGCTTGTAATCCCAGTACTAGGGAGGCTGACACCAGAGGATCCAGGTTTGCGGTCAGTCTCAGCTACTTAGTGAGGTCTTCCACAACTTAGTGAGACTCTGTTTCAAAATAAAAAATAAAAAAATAAGACTGGAGGTGTAGCTCAGAGTTAGAATGCCCCTTGGTTCAATCCCCAGTACTGCAAAAACATATATATATATATATATATATAATTAAATATATTATTATATATTATATATTATATCTATTATAATTATATATTATATATTATGTATTATATATTATACATTATATATTATATATATTATTATATATATTATATATATATTATTAAAACTAGCAATGGGTGTTGATTTCTTGTTCATGGCATATATTCATTTACCTTGTAAGTGTTGTACCCCATCTAGTACTTTAGTGATGCTACTTTTCTATAATGTCAGTGGCTGTGGTTAATGGAGAGTATGATACAACTAGCAAATCTGACTACAATCAGTCCACACTGCTCCTTCTTTTACTGCACAGTAAGAGGCCGTGCTATGAAATCTAGTATGAAAACATATATGGCATTCAGTCAGTCTATGAATAGTGCTAGCAGAGAGGAAAGGGAAGCAAATCTGAATGCAAACAAATGATTTCTTTAAACGAGAATAAGTTTCTGTCTCCTCCATGAAGGAAAGATCTTGAATTTTTCCAGAACCAGATCCTGAGGCAAGAATTCAAAGGCATATAGTATATTTGGGAAGGCAGGGAACACAGGTAGGCGTTAGCTAAGTGAGGCATGCAAAAATCAGGCAACCATGGGAGTACATTTCATTCTGTTTGGACATTTGGGGAAACTACAATATAAATACCTCAAAATCACCTTCCAAGTAGAAGTTGTAGAAGTTCCCCACTGCTTCTGTTCTGTAGGTTCAGGCTGAGCAATTGACTGGGAGTATGGATGTTGGCAATGGTGGATATACACAGTACCGAAAATGCACATACTAGCAGTTGGAACTCTGCCAAAGAATACTGGAAAGTTGGAGGAAAATGGATAGAATATTGGCAGTATCTTTTACTGAAAATTATGTAGGGATAGCTGGGAACTGTCATGTGGATGGTACAACTGGTAAACAATGGATATTTGATCATATCTTTTCTCTTTTCAGAGAGAATATTACTGGGTTTTGTTTTAGTTTGTATCTGGAATGTTTCTCACAGGCTCTTGTGTGGAAGGCTTGGTCTACAATTCAGCATTGCTCAGAGGTGGGGCTTCGGGAAGTGATTGGATTATGAAGGCTCTAATGTCATCTGTGGATAAATCCATGGATGAACTAATATTTTGATAACATTAATGGGAGGTGATATAAAATTTTGGAGGGAGGGCATAATTGGAAGAAGTAGGTCACTGGAGGCATGCCCTGGAAGATTATTGCTTGACTCTTATCCTTTTCACTCTCAACTTCCCAGCTGACCAGCTTTCCTCTCCCATACCTTTCTCCATGATGTTCTGCTTTACCTCAGACTCGAAGCAATAAAGCCAAACGTTCATGGACTGAAATCACGAGAGAAAATAAATATTCCCTTCTCTAAGTTGTTTTTCTCAGATATTTTCTCCCAGGAATGGAAAGCTGAGTAACAGTTTGTTAACAGTTTCTATATACTAGGAATATAGCTAGAGTTCTAGGATAGTTATAAAACATTAAAATTCTTTAGATAACATTTTTTAAAAATACTTTTTGGTGCATTATAGTCTCACATCATAATACAGTTCATAGTGCACACATGCACAAAGCACTTGGTAAGTATTCTCCTGGCTCCTTCCCCATTTCTCCTCTTCCTCATACAGGGTATTTAGATTGACATGGATTTTCTCACATTTGTACATAAAATCAGTGGAAGTGACTCCTTCATTGATCCTCCTCCTTTCTCTAAGAACACCTCCATGGCTCCACTGGAGTTTCTCCTCCATTATCAGAAGCTCATCTGGTTTCCTGTTTATTCCCTAGCTTCCATATATGAGAAAAACATATGATCCTTCACTTTCTCCATCCATTTTCCTGAAAATGATATAATTTTGTTGATCTTTATAGCTGAGAAGAATTTCATTGTTTATAGATCCCATAATTTTGTATTCTGAATATTTGTTGGTGAACACCTAAGTTGGTTCCATAATTTGGCTATTGTAAATTGTGCTGCAATAAACATGGGTATACATATATTACTATAATATTCTGATTTCAGTTCCTTTGGAGAGATATCAAGGAGTGGTATAGCTGAATCATAAGGAGGAATTAAAATCAGAGCAAAAATCAATGAAATAGAGACCAAAAAATATAAAAGATCAACAAAACAAAAATCTGATTCTTTGAAAAGATTGACAAGGTTGATAAACCCTTAGCTAAGCTAATCAAAAGAAAAAGAGAATCAACTTAAATTTTTAAAATCAGAAATTAAAAATGAGATATCACTCCAGACAGTGGGGAAATCCAGAGGATCATCAGAAATTATTTTGAAAATTTATACTCAAATAAACTGGAAAGCATAGAAGAAATTGACATATTTCTAGACACATACAACCTACCTAAATTGAAAGAAGGCCAACAGCAAATTAAACCAACTAATTTAAGCAAGCAAAGAGATAAAAACAGCAATAAAAAGCCTTCCATCAAGGAAAAGCCCAGGTTCAGATGTATTCCCAGATTAATTTACAAAACTTTTACAGAAGAACTAAACCAAACACTTCACAAGTTATTCCATGAAATCGAAAGAGATGGAATCCTTCGAAACTCTATGAGGCCAGTATCACCTTAATGCCAAAATCAAATAAAGTTTCCTCAAGAAGAGAAAATTACAGACAAATATCATTGATGAATATAGATGCGAAAATTTTAAACAAAATATTAATGATACACATTCAAAACACATCAAGAAAATTGTATACCATGACCAAATTGGTTTAATTCCAGTGATGCAAGTCTGGTTCAACATACACAAATCAATACATGCTATTCACCACATAAATAGAACTAAGAACAAAAATCACCTAATTATCTCAATTAGATGCTGAAAAATCATTTGACAAAATCCAACACCCATTTATGTTAAAAACAGTGCAGGAAATCAGAATAGAAGGAACTAACTTCAACATCATTAAAGCAACATATAATAAGATAATTCTTTTTTTTTTTGCAGAAAGTAAAATGTTTTATTCTGTATTTTTTATTGTAGAAATACGTGCATTGTAAGCATACGACTTTGTTAGGTACAAATTGTTAACGCTATATTTGCACATATTTCTCATTTGACCCCTTCCCCAATTCCCACCCTGCTCCGTCGCCCTCCCTCCCTCTCGGGTTCAATTCAGTGACTGACCTTGTAGAGTTGTGAAAGTACATCATGTGCCTTAGGATGTCCCTCCTCCCTGTCCCTTTCCTTCTATTAAATCAACTTCTTTGCTTATTCAGGGTCTCTTTTTCGGTTGGAGACCCTCTTATGCCTCATCTTCTCCCTAGCATTCGCATATTAGGGAGAACATATGCTTTTTTGCTCTTTGTGCCTGGCTTATCTCACTCAACATAATGTTTTCCAATTCCATCCATTTCCCTTCAAATAACATGATTTCGTTCTTCTTTATGGCTGAGTAAAATTCCATTGTGTACATATCCCATAGTTTTGTAATCCATTCATCTGTTGATGGACATCTTGTATGCTTCCATAGTTTGGCTAGTGCAGCTATAAACATAGATACACATGCATTGGTCTGATAATTTGGTTTCCATTCTTTTGGGTATATACCCAGTAGTGGTATTGCTGGGTCATATGGTAGTTTCACTCCCATTCGTCTGAGGGTCATACTGTTTTCCACAGTGGTTGCACAAGTTTGCAGTCCCACCAACAATGTATTAGGGTTCCCACTTCTCCACACCCTCACCAGCAGGTGTTGTTGTTCATGTTTTTTATGATTGCCATTCTGAATGGCGTTAGGTGAAATCTCAGGGTAGTTTTGATTTGCATCTCCCTGATTGCCAATGATGTGGAACATTTCCTCATACATTTATTAGCCATTTGTATTTCTTCTTTTGTGAAGTGTCTATTTAGATCCTTTGCCCATTTTTTGATTGGGTTATTTGCTTTCTTAGTTGCGATTTTCTCGAGTTATTTGTATATCCTAGATATTAGACCTCTATCTGAAGAGTAACTGGCAAAAATCTTCTCCCACTTTGTAGGTTCTCTGTTGAGGTTCTTGATAGTTTCCTTTGCTGTGCAGAAGCTCTTCAGTTTAATGCAATCCCATGTATTGATCTTCCTTTGAGCTGCATGTGCTTTTGGGGTCTTTTTGAGAAAGTTTTTACCTGTGCCTATGTATTCAGGTGTTGGTCCTATGCCCTCTTCAAGTAGCTGCAAGGTCTCTGGCCTAACTTCTAGGCCCTTGATCCACCTTGAGTTGACTCTTGTGCAGGGTGAGAAAGTGGGGTTTATTTCCATTTTCCTGCATATGGTTAACCAGTTTTGCCAACACCATTTGTTAAAGAGGCTATCTTTTTTCCATTGTATACTTTTGGCTCCTTTGTTAAAAATCAGTTGGCTGTAAGCCTGTGGGTCTGTTTCTGAGTCTTCTATTCTGCTCCATTGGTCTATGTGTCTGTTTTTGTGCCAATACCATGCTGTTTTTATTACTGTGGCTTTGTAGTAGAGTTTAAAGTCAGGTATTGTGATACCTCCTGCATGGTTTTTATTGCTAAGAACTACTTTGGCTATCCTGGGCTTTTTGTTTTTCCAGATGAATTTAAGGACTGATTTTTCTATTTCTGTGAGGAGCACCCTTGGTAATTTCATGGGTATTGCATTGAATCTGAAGATCAGTTTTGTGAGGATGGCCATTTTGATGATATGTATTCTGCCTATCCAAGAGCATGGTAGATCCTTCCATCTTTTAAGGTCTTCATCGATTTCTTTCTTTACCTTTTTATAGTTTTCCTTATAGAGGTCTTTAACCTCCTTGGTTAGGTTTATCCCTAAGTATTTTATTTTACAGTGTGCTATTATAAGTGGAATTACTTTCTGGATTTCTTTTTTGGTTGATTTTTGGTTGGTATATACAAAAGCTTCTGATTTTTTAAGATTGATTTTGTATCCAGACACTTTGCTGAATTTGTTGATCAGTTCTATAAGTTTTTTGGTTGAGGTTGTTGGGTCTTCTAAGTATAGTATCATGTCATCTGTGAAAAGGGATAGTTTTAGTTCTTCTTTCCCTATTTTTACCCCTTTGATTTCCTTCTCTTGCCTTATAGCTCTGGCTAGAGTCTCAAGTACTATATTAAACAGAAGAGGTGATAATGGACATCCTTGTCTTGTTCCTGTTTTTAGTGGAAACTCTTGCAGTTTCTCTCCATTTAATATGATATTGGCTGTGGGCTTATTGTATATTGCCTTTATGATGTTGAGGTACATTACTTCTATTCTGATTCTCTGTAGTGCTTTTAGCATGAATGGGTGTTGGATCTTGTCAAATGCTTTTTCAGCATCAATTGAGATGATCATGTGATTTTTGTCTTTGATCTGTTTATGTGGTGAATTACATGCATTGTTTTTCTAATGTTGAACCAGCCTTGCATCCCTGGGATGAACCCGACTTGGTCATGGTGTATAATTTTCTTGATGTGATTTTGAATGCGCATTGCTAGTATCTTGTTTAGCAGTTTTGCTTCTAATGATATAGGCCTATAATTTTCTTTCCTTGAGCTGTCTTTTCTTGGTTTTGGTATTAGTGTGATGATGGCTTCATAGAATGTGTTTGAAAGGGTCCCGTTTCTTTCTATTTCACGGAATAGCTTGAGGAGTATTGGGATTAAGTCTTCTAAAAATGTTTTATAAAATTCACTTGGGAAACCATCTGGCCCTGGGCTTTTGTTTGATGGTAAACTCTTTATTTCTGTTTCTATCTCTTTGACTGTTATTGGCTGGTTTAAGTTTTTGATATCTTCTTGACTCAATTTAGGGAGGTTCTATGTGTCTAGGAATTTGTCAATTTCTTCTGGATCTTCCATTTTGTTGCAGTATAGTTTTTCAAAATAGTTTCTGACTATTTTCTGTATTTCCATACTGTTGGTGGTGATATAACCTTTTTCATCTCTTATTTTGATAATTTGGGTTGATTCTCTCTTTCTTTTGGTTAGATTGGCCAATGGTTTATCTATTCTATCTTGTTTACTTTTTCAAGAAACCAGCTTTTGGGTTTGTTGATCTTCTGTATTGTTTTTTTATTTTTTATTTCATTAATTTATGCCTTGATTTTCATGATATCCTGTCTTCTACTGGCTTTGGGGCTACATTGTTCTTCTTTTTCAAGGGCTTTGAACTGTGTCATTAGGTTATTTATTTGGTGGTTTTCTGTTCTTCTTATGTGGATACTCAGTGCTATAAATTTCCCACTTAGTACTGCCTTCAGGGTGTCCCAGAGGTTTTGATATGTTGTGTCTCTGTTTTCATTGGCTTCTAGGAATTTTTTAATTTCTCCCCTTACTTCTTCTATGACCCACTTTTCATTCAGCAATGTGATGTTCAGTCTCCATTTGCTTATTCGGTTACTTTGGGTCTTCTTGGAGTTTATTTCTAGTTTCACTCCATTGTGGTCTGAAAAGATGCAGGGAATTATATTACATTTTTTGAATTTGCCAGTGCTTGCTTTGTGGCCGAGAATGTGGTCTATTTTGGAAAAGGTTCCATGAGCAGCTGAGAAAAATGTGAATTCAGCTGTAGTTGGGTGGAATAGTCTATATGTGTCTAATATGTCCATTTGTTTTATGGTATCCTTTAGGTCTGAGACGTCTCTACTGACCTTTTGTTTAGAAGAATGATCTAGAGATGTAAGAGGAGTGTTGAAGTCTCTTAGTATTAGTGTATTGGGATCTATGTGTGTCTTTATATCATACAGAGTTTGTTTTATGAAAGCGGCTGCACCTACGTTTGGGGCATAGATGTTGATAATTGTTATTTCCTCTTGCTCAATTGTTCCTTTTACTAGTAAAAAATGACCTGCTTTGTGTCTTCTGATAAGCTTAGGCTTGAAGTCTAGTTTATCTGATATCATAGATGCTCCTCCTGCTTGTCTTCGGGTTCCATTGGCATGGATTACCTTACTCCAGCCGTTCACCTCTAGTTTGTGAGAATCTTTGCTTGTAAGGTGTGTTTCTTGTAGGCAGCATATAGATGGATTCTGAGTTTTGATCCATTTTGCCACCTTGTGCCTTTTTATTGGGGAACTGAGACCATTTATATTCGGTGTGACTATTGAGAGATGATTTTTAATTCCTAACATTTTGAGTTTTGACTTCTGTTTTCAGTGGTGTTAATTCTTCTTTGCTTAGTTGTTTGCTTCCTGGAAATTATTGTTTCTCTGGTTCTGGCGTTTACTCTTTAGTTCTTCTTTGTAGTTAATTTCTTTAAGTAGTTTCTCTAGTGCTAGTTTGGTAGACATAAATTCTTTGAGTTTCTGTTTGTCATGGAAGATTTTTATATCCCCGTCAATTTTAAGAGAGAGTTTTCCTGGGTATGAGAATCTTGACTGCAAGTTATTTTTTTTCAGAGTTTGGAATATGTTGCTCCTCTCCTGGCTTTCATGACTTGATTAGGGAGGTCTGGAGTGATTCTAATTGGCTTGCCTCTAAATGTCACATGGCCTTTTACTTTTGCTGCCTTTAAAATTCTCTCCTTGGCCTCTCCATTGGTCAACTTGATTATTATGTGGCGTGGTGAGCCTCTTCTTTGGTCTTGTCTTGAGGGAGTTCTGTATGTTTCCTATACCTGTGTGTCGACTTCTCTTTCTATGTTTGGAAAATTCTCTGATATTACTTCTTGGAAGAGATTGTGTATTCAGTAATTTTCAACTTCTAATCCCTCTTCTATGCCTATTATTCTTAGGTTAGCTCTTTTAAAATTGGTTCAGATATCTTCCATGTCCAATTCATACTGTTGTATTTTTTTTCTAGGTTATGTACTATTGATTCATTTTTGGTGTGGTCATCCTCTAAGAGTGATATCCTATTTTCCATGTGATCTAATCTACCGTTCATAGTTTGTATTGATGTCTTCATTTCGATTATTTCATCTTTTACTTCCTTCAATGCTTCTCTTTGGTTTCTTTTTAGGCCATCGAATTCTTTGTTTATTTGTTCCTTTATTTGTTCCTTTATTTCTTTAAAGCTCTATATACATTCTTTCTGAAAATCCTGTATTGTTTCTAGTATTAAAGACCTGAATTGTTCTTCTGGTAGTCTCTGCCATTCTGCGTTGTTGAGATCTGTTATTGAGGGGTTGTGGTGGCTCATTGTTTCTTTGTTATTTTTCCTTCCCATGGTTTCCCTGTTCTTCGATTTATATCTTTGCTGTTCTTGCAAGTTTTCTTGTCCAATCTCTGTAGTTGGGGTTTAGGGGTGACAGGGTGTGTTTAGAGATAAAGTTTGGGTGAGAGGTCACCATAATAAATGCAGGGATAGGGTAAAGAAGAGGGTATGTTCCAGCAGAATAAGAGGTTGAGTGTTTGGAAGGGATATATTGTAAAGATTAGAGATGGTACATATTCATATGCGACAGGAAAAAGAGGAAAAGAGAAGAGAGGAGGTAAAGTGTAGCAGAGTGGAATATGGGGGGGGGGAGCTTGTAAAAGTGGTAAGAAGGGGGTTCAATGACCTAAGCAAGAGATAACAAAGCAAGTATTCATCCAAACAAACATAAATAAAACAAGGTGATACAAAACGATAACAAAGTATAGAGAGATAAAACTTAACACCAAAAAAGAAGAAAAAAAAAAGATAAAGATAAAAGATTAAAAAGAAAAACAAAACAAAACAAAATCTACAAATAGCAAACAGACACTAAAACCAATGCTCTGCTAGTTGGTAGGTACCGAGTTTAAATTTTCAAGTGTTTCTTTGGCGTTTTTTTTTATTTATTTATTTTTTAATTTTATTTGTTTGTCAGTGCAGGCAGAGAATTTCTCCATGCTAGCTTATGTCTCTGGTTCTCCACTGGGTCTGGCTGCATCTCTCTCTCTGCTTTTTGCTTTAACAGTCTAAATGCCAGGCCTTTCCAGATACCCTATGTGCACTGGGTTTCTCCGCCCTTCTGGCCCTGTCTAGGCTCTAGCAGGGCAGATGACTGAGTCTATCCTTTGTTTGTGAACCCCGCACCCCGGCACCCTGGGTGCATAGCCCAACTTACGGCTCCTGGCTGCTTGGTCTGTTCCACCTCTGGTGCACTGGGGGCTCAATAGGACAATGATGGTCTGGATAGCTGGCAGGAAGTTGGTGGGAGGGGCTGGTGGCAAAGATGGCGGCCGCCATTTCCCGGAGTGCTCTGGCTCCCCTCTCCCAGTTTGTGCTCATGTTTCCCGTATTCCTTCTCTTCTTTCCGACAAGAAGATGGATTTGCGGCTGTCCTGTTTAAGGCTCTGTTGCCCCGTCGCTCACTGTTCCATCTTTGGGGTGGAGCATAGAGTCTCACCCGCGGGAGCTTCCGCTGACTGTCCCAGGAGTTCTGGTAACTGTGAGTGTTGCGGAAAGCTGTTTCACTCAGTCGCCATCTTGGATCCGTCCTCCAATAAGATAATTCTTAAAGGAGGTTATCAGTGATAGCAGAAGCAGTTTTGTGTCCTTTTGGGGACTTAAAGCTCAAAAAAAAAATCACCCTCTTGTGAAGAGAAGTGATGCTTATACTCTATAGAGTCATCTCAGTGCAGTAAAATGCAAACAGTATTATGGTTTTAGTAAAGGATATCCCTCAGAATAGTTCATCTATTGACAATACAAAGACATTAAGGGCTAAAATAATCACATATGGGCTTTAATATCATTAGAGGATGAACCCATTCATAGATTAATAATTTGAATGGACTTACTGGGTGGTAATGTGGGCAGGCAGGTGTGGCTGGAATATATAGGTTATTGGGGGTGTGGTCTTGAGGACTATATTGGTCTGTTGTCCTTTCCTCTATTACTCTTTCTGTTTCCTAGATTTCATAAGATGAGAAGCTGTTCTCCGCCACATCCTGTCACTATGATGTTTCTACCTTGGAGCTGGCCAGGAGCCAAATAAGTATTTCTTCCCTTCAGTTGTTCTTGTTAGTTTTTTTGGTCACAGAGACATAGAAGTGAACTAATGCAAGTAGTCTGTGCCTATATCTTATCAATTACTTTTTATCAGTCATTTCCATTATGTGGAATCTGAAATAATCCACCTGTTCTTATCTTGTAATTATTCCATGAAATATGCTTAGAGTTTGTTAGTACTCCAAAAGAAATTCAATAATTAGTGGAAAAGCTAGGAAAATCTTGGTTAGAATAAATTTCAATCATTAAACTCTTCATTGTCTTGATCCCTGGCATAACGGCAAGTATTTTTTTTAATGAGACCATGGAGGAAATTAAGGGTACTTGAGATAAATGGTAAACTAATATTCATAACACAATTTATCTAAACTCCATTACTCCATTTCTTTGCAATTATTTTTTGTTTTTTCATTATTCAGTATTGAACCCAGGGGTATTCTACCTCTGAGCTATACCCCCAGTCCTATTTTTTTTTTTTTTATTCCTTATTTTGAAACAGGGTCTCACTAAGTTATGGAGAGTCTTACTAAGTAGCTGAGGCTGGCTGCGAACTAGATCATCTGATTTTAGCCTCCCAAGTCCTGGAATTACAAGCATGTGCCACCATACCCGATTCTGCAATGGGTTTCTTTTGAGAAATATTTCTTTTTTTTTTTTTTTTTTTTTTTTTTTTTGTGGTACTGGGGATTGAACTCAGGGGCATTCTACCTCCGAGCTACACCCCCAGCCCTATTTTTTATTCTTTATTTTGAAACCAAGTCTCACTAAGTTTCGGAGTGCCTCACTAGGTAGCTGAGGCTGGCCACGAACCCAGATCCTCCGGTCTCAGCCTCCCGAATGCTGGGATTACAAGCGTGTGCCACCATGCTCAGCTTTTGAGAAATATTTCTGTGGTATATAATTTTATCCTGATCTTTTCTTTTTAAAAAAATATTCACACTCATTCTACCCCAGGTTCTTACTACTTATTAGCTTTTTGCCATACTTGCTACATCCTTCTAGGCTCTGCACCATCTGCCCAGACTATTTCAACTACATAAACTCATATAGTCCATGGACTTTAGTTTACATAACAAATTAGCATAGAAAACCATGGGCTTCATATATTAATGAATATATCTCACTCATCTTCTTAAGTATTTTCCATATTCCATGTCTTCAGATTTGCTACATATATTTAATGGCAAACTCCTTTCATTATTTCTGTATGTAATATTTTTTATTTCTGGCTCTCATTATGAATTTTACCATAATCTACCATTCTACCTAAGGTCTCCTAGAAATTTTTTTTTTCTTTTTTTTTGCGGTACTGGGGATGGAACCTGGGGACCTTCTACCTCCGAGCTACAATTCCAGCCCTATTTTTTTTTTATTCTTTATTTTGAAACAGGGTCTCACTAAGTTGCAGAGGGCCTCACTAAGTAACTGAGGCTGGCCGTGAATCCGTATCCTCCAGTCTCAGCCTCCCAAATGCTTGGATTACAAGCGTCCTCCGCCACGCTCAGCTAGGTCTCCTGAATTTCTATTCTTTTTGCTTGCCATTCAATATTTAACCACTGGTCAAGGGCAACTTTTAGCTTTCTTTTTTTTTTTAATTTTCTTAACCTAGGGACAGCTTCTTCAGCCAAGGATGATCACTGAATTTCTAAAAGGGATGCAGTTAGGCATATTTTATTGCAATTTGGGGGATTGGCCTATTTCATGTCTTTAGTTAATCTTCAATATCCTCATAGTAATTAACAAAGGCCAAATCTTTTCCAATCAGTGCTCTAACATTCATATAAAAGTTATGGTCAAACTGCAAGTTAATTGACACTGTAATTCTGCTAGCAGCAAAGTCAATATATGGGTTTATTCTTCAGTGATCTTTTCTCAGCAAAGTCCTATTCTTTAAACTAGGTCGTAAGGAATCTTTGAAATTTTTTTCTCCTTTCTTTTGGAGAAATTTAGAAAGTTGATCTGTTTTTTGTTTTAGTTTCATTCTTCAGATGTTGTATGAAGTATCCTTCTAACACATGGCATATTAATTTTAATTTCTCTACAGTAGAGGTAATTTGGATTCAAGAATTTGATCTTAACTAGTACTCATTTTTTTTCCCTTTCTAGCATTCATTACACTCTTCCTCCTTTTCCTAAATGTACCGATAATTTAATTACTCATTGTATTCTCACATTACTCAGAAATTAACTCTACTCCACTTCTACAGAAAGGCTGTGATTTTCTTTAGGTAATCTGTACTTTTCATACTCCTAGCTATAATGGTCAGTGGATATGTAATTAATTTACCCATTTGGGCAGAGATTAGTTTTAGAATACAGGAAAAAGTGATGTACTTTTATGATGGTTAGAACTGTTCCACTCTGCCTATCTATACAAAGAAAGATTCCAGAGAAAGGAAAAAAAATCTCTATAAAATAGGACTAAGAGGAAAACTATATCAGGTAGTTGGCACCTAGAGTCCAATCAAAGCATGCATATGATTATTTTGCCATTTTGTCTTTACAGTTACAGCTCCTCACCCAACCCAACATACAACTTTTTAAGTCAGTTGGAGTTTCTGTTACTTAGAGAATGAAGACATAGCTCTAGGAGACCACAAGCTATACCTTCATCTGCAAGCATATCACTGAGTCCTATAAACACAACAAGAAAATTGTTCTATAATATAAATGAAGATCTTCTTTTGTTCCATTCAAACAGAGTCTAACCAGAAATTCTAAATAGTTTGTAGTTCCCTGTTTTGTCTTTCCAATACATTTACTAGTAGTAATTTCTATATTAGGACTTTTTATATTACATATGTAAGAAACTTATATAAAGCTATTCTAAGGAAAAGGAGGAATTTGTAATCATATTTTATGAAAATTCATATTAGTAGAATTGATTCTAAGCACAAATAGATTAAGAAGTTCAAAAGATGTCACTAGTTCTCTCTTTTCTTCTCTTTTTCCTACACCTACACTATCTTCCAGTTTTCTACTTTGTCCTATTTTCTTTCAATGAGGCTTTCTGCTTGAGTTGGGTAGATAGTGACTAGTTACTTTCTGTTATTGTCAGTCACTCTGGCCAGGAAGTTGAATTATCCTAACTGAATGGACTTTGGACATATGTACACCACTGGGTCAACAGAATGGGATACAACGTCCCAAAACTATATGAACCTAAATTTCAGAAGCAATAGATCACTCAAGTGAAATTAGGTTGCAACACCTTAAAGGTGTTATGAAATTTAAATTCTTAATTGTTTTGTTGTGTTCCAAATTGTCTATGTATCATTTTTGTTATATTTATTTTTTAAAGTTTCTAATTTTAAATATACTCCTTTATTATTTATTTATTTTATGCATGTATTGGTTCATTATAATCTCACATCATAATGTAGTTTATAGTGATAGTGACATACATGAACACAGCACTTGGTGAACTTTACCCCAACTCCCTTCCCATTCTCCCCTTCCCTATACAGGGTATTGAGATTGACATTGATATTCTTACATATGTCTATAATATCAATGGAAATGATTCCTTCATTCATCCTCCCGTCTCCCCTCGTTCCCCTAGACCACCCTGGCTCCACTGAAGTTTTTCCTCCATTATCTGAAATCTCTCTGGTATCCCAATTACTCTCTAGCTTCCACATATGAGAGAAACATAACTATTCCCATTCTATGGCTGGCTAATTTGTAGAGGCAAATATATAACCCTACCATAGGCCTTGTTAAAAGGGATAGTTACATTAAAAACAACAACAACAACAAAAAGAAACAGCTATATTGCTTTACTTTCTCCTTCTCTTTGCATCTGTTTCTCAAATGGCTTTTTCCCTGGGTGGTAAGTCTGAAACACTATATACAGAAGTGAGACATATGAACTGAACAGATAGAATGAATTTTAAGATGAGCTCACTGGAAGCCAACTATCTGTCTGGATCTTCTTAATCCCTGCACCCCCACTGGAAGGACTTGAGCAAGGACAAAGATTTGACCACAAGGTGGCAGTATCACATACATACTTTATCTGGGCCTTCATTAGGCAGGGAAAAGTCCTTCACAGCACAAGATTATCTAGAGGCTCTGCAAAGGTGTCACTATTCAGAAGGGGAAAAAAGTCAAGAGAGCCTCCAGGAAGGAAAGGAACGGAGGACTGAAGAGAGATCTATAAGTCCAGATGATGTCACATAGCAACATGGTAGAAAATATCTTGGTCAGAGAGTCCTAGTAGAAATAATGGCCTGGGGTCTTTATAGTTCTTATCTATGATTGGTAGATGTTGAGCAGTTTCAAAGGTTATGCAAAGTAGGTTGGCTCTAAATGGCTAAAAATCTGCTTATTTGGACTATGTTTAAAAAATTTCATTGTGTAAAAATTTGCATTCCCACAGACAGGCTTTTGAGTTAACTGGCCTCATCATGCTGTGAATGTAAATAACCTAGAAGCCAATATACAAAGGCCACCTTTGGCTCATTTATATAACATCTACTGAATACCATCATGGGGAGAGTATTTTTCTGGATTGTCAAAATCAAGGTGGAATTCTTAGTTCCCACCAGATGTTTCATTAAATTCACTGGAGAAAAGAATTCTTTTGCAGCCCTTTAGACTGTATTCTGGGTAGTTAGTTGCTTGTTCTCACTGATTTCTTTCTTTTTATAAATCCCCTTCAATCACTTCTCTGTGTATGCCTTTTTGTATTTCTGTTTTGTATTTTAACATGGGAAAGTAAAAAGCAAATACAAAATCACAATCTACTAATCTGTTACCTTGAACAGAAACTAAATACTTTCAACAGATATTTATTGAATGCCTACCATGTGTCGAGTAGTAATTAAAATCCATATAAACCCTAATTTCATCATTTTAGTGGATTTCAAAATGTCTAGCCTGTATTTCAGTATAGGGCTTTAAATATCTATAAATCTCAGACAATTACATGTACTGAGTAAATGAAGGCATTTTAATGTACCCACTAGCATATCTGAACTCAATAAGGAACTCATTAATTAGATTACAACATTTTGTGAATCCTCTTTAATTTTTTATTAGAATCATTTGTGGGTTTCATAGTCTGAATTTAATTCTTTATAGTAATAACTCGTTCTTGAGCTATATTTTCATTAAGACCCTTTATTCGGAATTTTATTTTCCACTCTTATTTACTAAAGCCTATAGTACACTTAAAAGTACTCCTTTGGTCAAATATTATTAATTCTAAGATGACATGCCCACTTTTCCCCCAAAGTTTCTGTAACATTCACATCATAGTTAACTATTCCTTTTCAATAATTTCGTTTTATTGTGTTCTTGAGTTGTCAGCAAAGACAGTATTTATTTTGGTGTAAAGTTATAGAGTTTATGTATACTTTTAATCCTCATTACTACTTTACTACTCTATTTTCCATGTAAATGTTTTTAGAACAAAAAGCATGTAACTACACTCTCTAAATTTTTCTGGATTGGGTCATTCAACTATGCTATCATATATGATTCTTTTTTTTTTTTTTTTTGGTACTGGGGATTGAACTCAGGGGCATTCTACCTCTGAGCTATACCCCCAGCCCTATTTTTTATTCTTTATTTTGAAACCGAGTCTCACTAAGTTGCAGAGTGCATCACTAGGTAGCTGAGGCTGGCTGCGAACCTGGATCCTCCGTTCTCAGCCTACGGAATGCTGGGATTAAAAGCGTGTACCACTATGCCCGGCTGATTCTTTTATTTTTGGCTAACTAAAACTGGCTGGAATGACTTGATCAGTGAAAGTCAATTCATTATTTCATATACTCAGAAAGGGCACGAATGCATGTAGACTACCATCAGGAATATGGGAACATTTTTTTTCCTGTCATTTTCCCTGTTACATTTTCCTTTTTAGCAATACCTGGCTGTGGGGGTCCAGCCCTCAAGGCAGTGGGGTTGGGGTGCTTCGACAGGTGTGGAATGAGATAAGGTCACGAGAATATGCTCACACCGAATGCAGTGAAGAAGCGTATCTGTTTTATTGTTTGTTAGTAGCTGTTTTATACTATTTTTTTTTTTTTTGCAATGAGGCATATAGAACAGGAATTTCCACAGACCTGTTCCTCCAAAGGTCATCCTGAACCAGTCAAGGTTACAACACATATATAAAAATTCTTTAGTACATAAAAATTCTTAAAAATATAACACATATATAAAAATTATTTTCCATTAGTTTAAATATTTACAATTTGTTTAGCCCCTTTAAGCAGTGTTCTCATCTTTATCTCAGGTAGCTAGAGGGTTAATGTGTCCTGTAAAATTTCAGGGAGACAAGGTGGGAGTGGGCAAAAACTATTTGTAGTAACTATTTAGATTAACTTGCGAAGCCTATTTCTTGACTAATGCTTGTAAGAGGTTAATGAATTCTTTATATGGGTTTGTCTAGAAGCACTGCTTTTTCAGCTATTATTAAGAGATCACTATCTGCTGGCCACATGTTTCTAATAAACTTTCCTTTATAATTAATGTAAAAGCAAAACCCAAAGCACCCCAAATTTCAAGAATATAATAATGCAAAGTGGGATATGCCACACATTCCTTCTTTTGGAATCATCTGCCTTGCAGGACTCCAGCGGACTGAGTCTTGCTCAAGATCCAGCTATTAAGGAGCTGTGGCACCTGGCCAACAGATTTCCATATATATATTGAAAATATATACATGGAAATATGTTCATATGTATGAAAAATATAAACATATGGAAATCTGTTTGCCAGATATTGCTCAAATACATAGTGTATTTCTCCTTCAAATAAATATAAAAGCTACTTGCTGCAGTCTTACCTGGTCAGTCTAGAGTACATGACAAGTCCAGGGGAATTTTCAGCCTCTGGTTGGATTACAGAAGTACTTTCTGACAAACAAAATTACTATCATAATTGATTTAGAAAAGCAGATAAGGTAGGTAGAAGAAACATTGCATTCATTTTGTGTTGCTGTATAATAATTAGTACAGATTATTATCTTAACACACTACCCATTTATGCCAAGTGTATTGGCACATGCCTGTAATTTCAGTACTTAGGAGGTTGAGATGGGAGGACTGTAGGTTTGAAGCCAGCCTCAGCAACATAATGAGGCCTTTGACAACTTAGTAAGACCTTATTTATCTTAGAAAGAAAGAAAGAAAGAAAGAAAGAAAGAAAGAAAGAAAGAAAGAAAGAAAAAAGAAAGAAGGAAAGAAAGAAAGAAAGACTGGGGTGTAGATGACAGGCAGAATGTCCATGGGTTAAATTCTCTTTACAAAAACAAATAAAAACAATCAAAACAAAACAAAGAGAAAAAATTATTATATCATAGTTTCTACAGGTTAGAAGTGTAGGCAGGCTTCCCTGAATTCTCTGTTCATGTTCACAAGACTGTTACCAAGATATTGGCAGGCTGTGTTCTCATTCAAAACATGGGTTCCCTTTATGGACTCATTCAGGTTACTGGTCATTCACTTCTTATGGTTGCAGGACTAAAGAGTCTGCTCCAATAGATCAGCTGGGCACTCTTGTCAGGTTCAGAGGCTACCCACATTCCTTGCCACGTAGTCTTCTCCATCTTCAAAGACAGCAGTAGAGAATTGCTCTCAGTTTTGCAATCTCTTTCTTCTAGAATATCACCAGTACCTTTTGAGATCTTATCCAATGAGATAAGACCCACCTAGAATCATCTTTTTTTCTTTCAGTCATGTCAAATAATATAATATGTATCACAAAGGTTATTTTTATCATATTCATAAGTGATGCTCATACTCTAAAGGAAGAAATATGTATGCCATATATATCAGGGTTTGAGCACCCTATGGAACATTTTAGAATTATACTTACCACAAATATCTTCTAAATAATAGATGTTGTTATATTTAGCTATTTTATGAATGTGTGTGGTTGTAGGAGGTGAGATAATAGAAGAATGCAGATGATTCGTTAGTTTCTGAAATGTATGATTTCCTTTACTATTTTTTTCAAAACATGAAGTTGAGTAAAGGCATGAAGAAGTGTAGGTTACAGGCAAAACATTGGGTTTAATTTGACTTTCTGTTTAAGATGTTTTCAGGGAATTTCAAATATAATCTCAGTTCTTGGGAGGCTGAGACAGGAGGATTGAAGATCCAAGATCAGCCCCAACAACTTTGCAAGACCCTAATTCAAAAAATAAAATAAAATAAAATAGGGCTAAAGGTGTAGCTTGGATGCAGAACACCCCTTGGTTCAATCCTCAGTACCACACACACAAAATAAAATCTTAAAAAGAGGAAAAATAGAGACAATGAGCTGTCTGCATCTGTTTTGGGGGCTTAACTAAATTGTATACTTACCCGATAACTCATCAAATGATGTGAGAATGCTCTAGTAAATTACTTGACATTTAGCTTATTTAAAACTGTATTATGTGAGAAAGGACAAGTTGATTATGTGAGAAAAGACAAGTTGAGGACAATCACTCCATGTGGAAATTCCCAGAGAGTGTTTAATTCTCCATCCCTTCCAGAAATGCGCATTAACACCTGCCTTGATAGACACTGATTTAATTGAACACTTAAGATCTTGGACTAGGAACTCTTATTAATAGAAGTTGTATCTGTTTACCTTTTCATTCCACACACCCACACAAATATTAATCTTCTGTTTTCTAATCTACCTTTGGATGCAAAGCCCTATACAACTCTTTTTGGAATAATCAACTTTTAAGTATTTTTGGATCCCTTGTCTTCATTTCAACTTTGCCCAATGAGTCACTTTTGAGTTGTGATCTGAACTTGAGTCCTGGGTATACCAATATGCTGATCACATACCTGATCTTCAAATGAAAGCAAAGAAAAAAATTCTTCAGTGACCTTAAGAAAAAACTCATATGTTCTCCTACAATATACTTTCATATAGGCTCTTGAAGATGATGGACTTTTTTCTAGGTATCCTTTGGCTGCCTGCTTCATTCCCACAAAAGCAGAAGTCATTAGTAGTTGTAGAAATGTATTTGTCCAGACAGTTTTAGTATATATTAGACACTGTTGGTACTATGAATATTAAAGAAAATATTTCAATTTAATTTTACTCTAAAAATTGAACTCTCAGGAATTTTCTAGAGTAATCTTTGGTAAAGCAACTGGTTAATCATGAGAGCATGATTTTGGGCATCCATATTTATTGGAATAGGGATATATAAAGTCTTTATTATTTGCCAAAAGCCACAAGTAAATAAAGGTCAGTAATTCATTTATTTGAAAGCCTTTGACATTCTGGTGGCACTATGCCTTCATCCAACTTAAATTGAGGCAGTGGAGCACACTTACTTTCACTAGAAATAGTTTTAAAAAGTGGTCTTTCTTATTTTGTCCTACTTACACTGAAGATTTAGAAAACTCTGATCCAAAAGTTTGTATATATAATGATATATATATATATATGATTTAATTTATATTTGTCTTTGAATGAATATAATGCTTAATAAATAATGAATGAGTTGGAATTGATAAGGAAGTAATAGTTACTAGACAATCTGATTTGATTTGTTATAGTATGGAGGAGTTTTACATTCACAAAAATATGTTGAGATTTTATTAATCCATCAGTTCTATTTTAATCACTTTAGGACTAAAGAGAGTGATAATGAGAATATGGCACTGAAGCGTTTTCTATGTGCTGCAGAAATCTGAATAGACAACTTTTTTACTTTAGATTATTTATATTAGGTTATTTGAATAGCTAAGCTTGGTTATAATATTGATTTATAGATCTTATCCAATGTTATTGAACTCTTTTTTTTTTTTGGCGGTACTGGGGATTGAACTCAGGGGCATTCTACCTCCAAGCTACACCCTCAGCCCTATTTTGTATTCTTTATTTTGAAACAGGGTCTCACTAAGTTGCAGAATGCCTCACTAGGTAGCTCAGGCTGGCCACCCGAACCCAGATCCTCTGATCTCAGCCTCCCAAATGCTGGGATTACAAGTGTGTGCCACCATGCCTGGCTGAACTCTTATTACTATAAATAATAGTTTTATAAAAGTAGGAAAGGAAGAGTGTTATCACACTGCATCAGCAATGTGATTCAAAATCATATCTTAGATTGGGTTCCCTGGAAGCAGGGACTGGAAAGGGTATTTCTATTTGTCTGATTTTAAACTGGAAATGTGGGAAGCAACTTAAGGGAAAAATACTAAAACAGTGACCTCAAATATCAGTGTCCAGGAGACCTCAAGAGACATTCTGAGGTATAAATTCCATCATAGGCTTAGTCATACTTCAAGGCAATAAGGCCTGTCTTATGGATTCCATGTCCATCAGAGATAGGCTGAGGAATAGCGAAGAGGAAACACTTGGAAAGTAAGCCCTGTTCCCTTACCCCAGTTACTTCTCTCTGTGTATAGTAGAGAAGATGGCTGGATGCTCCCTTAGAGAGTGCTACTGGGAAGCTATCCTCTACACCATTATCTTTTGGGGATATTCTCTATTGTGGCTCTAGGCCAATCAGGCAGTCCAAGTTTTAGATTTCTTCACTATCATGCTCCTCGGACAGTCCAACTGAGCCTTAATGGAAGGATCTCACAGTTCACTAACACAGATATCTCTAGTACTATGAGATCACGAAGTCATGTTGCTCAGTTAGTTCTGTTTGTATAGTAGTCTGAACCTGCTTTAGAGATCTTTCTTCTTCTGGATGTTGTCCTTACATGTCATCCAATAAATGTGTTTGAGTGGTAGTTTCAGAGACAGGATAGGATGCCTCCAAACTCAGTGATCTTTAGTGGTAGGAGTGAAGTATAATATCTTTCATTTTCTTACATGTTGTGGAACACTGGATCCCCCAGAAACTTTACTAAAAAGGAAGACATAAATTATTGTAGGCTTCTTTTCCATTCAATGGTGGTTCAGCTGTCTTTTCAAGGAATCCAGAAAGCCTGTTAGTGCATGTTAAACACTTAGAAAGAAAGTAAATTTGGATATTTTTTCAAAAGTCATAGTTATTTTAAAATGTCCTGGTTAGTTGATTAAATGGTCTTAAGCCTGGTATATTTGTTTCTCCTTTTGTTGTACTGTTGTGAGAGCCTTTCTCATGGAGATCAGACTTTTCTTTAGTGAAGAAATTGTGAGTCTGAGAAATAACTTGTAGTTGGAAACTGAGTAATCAATTACAACTTCCCATTGTTGCCTACCTCAGCTTCCTGAAGCCTCATTCTTTGATATCTTTGATTATGTATATTAACAATATCTCCCTTGCTGCCCATTTAACTTGCCTCTGAAAACACAAATTTCTGAGTCTTCCTCATAGATCCTGGTGGGACAAGTTCCATAGCTGCCATTTCAAACCAGATGTACTTTACTATAATTATGACAAATTAGCTATTAGTATTATACATGTATACCCCTCATCTCAGGCTCAGAGTCCCACTTCTTTCTTATCAGAGCTATTTGGCATAAGAGATTAGCTCACAATGTGAATGCTGCATTGTCTTGTATTTTGGCACATTAAGTTTTGTGCCTGGTCTTTCACTGTGTCTGAACTCCACAGGCAGGAGATAAGAATCACAAGTGCTGCCAATAACCCTAAATCACATATGTTGCTTTGAATCAGCAATTAACAGATTTGAGCTGCATAACTCTTCTAAAGGCTTCAATGGTGCTCAGCACCATTTACTCAATGTCACAATTCTAATAGTTGTTATATCCTCTAAATTTGTCAAATGCCCTACATATTGCTGCGACCAGTACTTTTCCATGTACCTGCATTTATGTACATCTCAGTTTACCACAATTGAAAGTATTGGTTACTTTTGTGGTCAAACATGCACAATGCGATCACTATTTAACTATAGGCAGTAAAGGAATCATCTTTACTGTCTAACTTGTAAATCATCTAACTAAAGAATTTCAGTATTAAATTGTGTTCCTGGGATGACTTTTAGGACACATTTTTTTTTAATGTCAGATTTCCTAGAAAAGTCCAGGATACAGGATCATCTTCAAATGATTTATTGGGGATTGCCTTCAGACAAATAGGACTCAGAAAAGCAAAATAAGGTAGAGCAGAAAAGCTAATAGAAATTTGTGTCTCAGCTTAGCTATAGTCTGGATGTAATATGTTCCCTGAAGGCCCATGTCTTAAAGGCTTAGCCCCTAGAGTGGTGCTACTGGGAGGGAGTGGAATCAGGAGGTGGGAACTTGTAGGAGCTCCTTAGTCACTGAGGGTATGCCCTTGAAAGAAATTGTCCTACACCAGCCCCTTCTTTCTCTTTGTTTCCTAGACAATGGTGTGAGCATATTTACTCCATGATGTGCTCCCACAATGATGTGCTGTTAAAAACAACCAGGGCAATTGATCTTGGACTGGAACCTTCAGAACTGTGAGCCTACATGAACCTTTTCTCATTATAAGATAATTATATCAGACATTTAATTACAATGACAGGAAGCTTACTAACACAGTTAACAAATCAGCTCTAGTTTCATCCTAGAAGGAGCTTTGGAACACAAATTGCATCACAGAGTTAGTCCAGCTTGAGGTAAGGGAATCTGTTTTGTTTCCTCTTATCAGTTAGCTACTTATCAAGGTGGTTAAGGACAGCATTGCAGAGACTTAGTATCTTGGAGAAATGAATCCAGTTTGTCTGAGAACAATTTTCTATCTAAGAGACAGCTGTAAACCCTTAGTGACCAAGACTTTCAGCTGAGGGTGTGTGTGTAGAGGTGCATTGTCTGGAAAAGGGGATCTGACTGGGGTGTGGATAGCATTCTCTGCATACAATTTCACATGCATGGTATAATCTTATTTCAGGTCTCCCATATCTGTATAACTACATCAATTGAAGTACTTCAGGTGAACAAACGTTATCTGATGTAATCTTGTTTGGTTTCCGTTTTGTTCAGATAGAATATCCACACTACAAATTACTCGGATGATTGTCAATCCTCACTTTCACTCTGGGCTGTGAAATCCTATACATTAGCTTTGTTTATATTATACTGTGTGAAATGAAGATGTGGCTATTATCCTGTTATTTGGATCATCCAGGGCAGGTAACTTGGGCCCCAAATTGGCTTTTCTTTTCTTACTTGAATGAATCAATTTACCTGCTTAAATTGATAAAAGCCACCTTTCAGATCTAGTATATTGGTCTGTACCTGAGTAGGATTGGTTTTTCCAGCAGGACACCAAACCAGTTTAGATGAAATGCTAAAACATCATGTGGCTCAGATGAAGAGTGTGGCACCCTAGTATTCTTACAAAGCTAACGAAATGATTTCAGCCACTTTTTCAAGTTGTGATGAGTAATGAAATTGTGTTTTTATTTAATCTCTGTCTGTAGCTTCTGCTCCCTTAAAGGTAGTTGATCTGATTTGACAGTACTTCTCTCATCCAGGGAAATGTGATTGCCTTTTTTCTTCTTGGAAGCAATGGGATGTCAGAATTAGCTGGTGAAACCATATTTAAAGCTGAATTTTCTTTAATTTTAAAATTGAATTTAAGATTATCTACTCTGCTAAATGTTTTCTTTAAAATATGGAAATATGAAAATTACTGATCAAAATGCCACCTTCAAATATATTAGTACATTATTATTTGAGGTCATAAAAAAATCAGGTGATTCAAAGAACTGAGGCATTTCTATAGGGCATTGGACCATCTTGTCTTCCTGTTCGTATCTAATTGGTTATTATATTTGCATTTATGATTAGTATTTGAAGAATGTCATTATCTGTACTTACATTTTTATTTAGCAGACAAGAATTTTATTGCTAAGGGGCTCATTCCTTTGGTAATTTTAATTTCTTGGATATAATAGGTTAATTTGATTATTAATAATTTGAAGCATTAATTATGTAAGGCTTGTAATGAGAAAGATTGAAGTTTAACCACTTCCTGGATCTTACAATTCATATATTTGTGCGTGTGTGTGCGTGAACACACGCGCACGTGTATGTATGTGTATGTGTGTGTGTGTGTGTTTTACTGTAGATTGAATGTAGGGACATTCTGCCTCTGATCTACAACCCCTACGCTATTTTATTTTGAAATAAGGTCTCACTAAGTTGCTGAGGGCCTCATTAAGTTACTGAAGCTAACCATGAACCTATAATCTTCCTGTCTCATCCTGTCAAGTACTGGGATTACAGGCATGTGCTATCGTACTCGGCTTGATTCATATATTTTGAGAAAACATTTTTAATTTTTCCAAGACCTAAGAAAATGTTTTATCGGTTTTTATTAAATTTTTACTTGGACATTTTAGAGAAAAAAAATAAGATTTCTATAAGGAAGTATCTATGGGACACCTAAGACTACTTATAAAAGCTAAAGGTTTTACATGGACAAAGTACTTTTATATGTTGTCTGTAGTTCAAATACTCAGGTCTCCCTCCACTTTAAAAAATCAACAATATATCATAGATATATCATAGATATTTTTAGAAGAAGAAATATTTCTATGGAAAAATTACTAAGTGTAATGGATTAAATTTTATTCCTTCAAAATTCATATGTTGAATCTCTAACCCTATTGTGATTGCACTTGGACAAAAGAAATTAGAGAGGTAAATAGTTTAAATAGGTCATAAAAATATTACTCTAAAAGATGGGCCTGGTATCCTAATAAGAAGAAAGGAATAAGAAAGTCTTCCTAACCACAGAGGAAAAGACCAGTTAATGTCACAGTAAACAAGTGACCCTGCAAGATATGAGGAGAGTCCTCCCCAGGAACTGAATTTTTTAGAACCTTTACCTTGGAATTCCATCTTCTAAAACTATAAGAAAATATATTTCTGTTATTTAAGTCACCTGTCCCATGGTATTTTGTCATGGCATCCTGTGAAGACTAATACAGCAGATGATTGGTGAAAGTATCTAGACATCTCAAGACTCAGTCAGACTTAGTGTATATTAAGTTGTTTTCTTCTGATTTTCTATATGTTGGTAGAAATTTTCAATTTAGAGTAAAATTAATGATTGATTTTTACTTGATGACATCGTGCAGATGTTAACATCAAAAGCAAATCTGTTGATTTTGGCATGAGAAGTATACTCCTAGAATCATTGATAAAATACTCTAGGTAAAACTAACTCTAAATGGATTGATTTCTTTTGTTTACTTTCACTTTCTAGATATTATGTATTTGATATGTTTTATACATCATGAATATTCCATGTATGGTAGGATTATTTGTATCATGGAGTTGGAAAATGTTATGAAGTAGGTCTTTTCATCCACTATGTAGGCTGTCAGTTGTCAGGCATTTATCAGTCCATCACTCTTTAATATGCATTCACCCAAAGGCAGAAGCTACAGGAGACTATAAAAAGTATGTGGTATAACTCTTCCTCTTGATACTTTAAGAGAAAATGAAATCCATATGCCTAATCAGATAGTTGCACAGTTATTATTATTACTAGATGTTGAATTCATTCATGCAGTCAGTCATTAATTTTTACAAAATTTTATTATGATATGTGTTATAATATAGATGAATTAATAGGCACTGTGTACAATTCAAAGAACAGTTGTAAGTAAAGAACCATAACCACTACAGAAGACAAAATAAAAGCTACCATTGTCCTTACTTCAGAAAGTTTTATTTGTCTCTAAATTTCTTTCCTTAGTATAACATTGAAAAAACACTGAAGATTTTTGGCTATGTTCCGGAATTTTAAAGATGAATCTCTAGGTCAAGAGACTTTCTCATCATATCCCACTATGTCCTACCAATACCTTATTCTATGCAATCACTTTTCAACTATATTCCTTTGTGATTTTGTTTATTTTAAATTAACATTATTCTGATCATTCTTCCTTGTTGCTGCATGTAGTTGTGATTTATTCATTGACACTACTATATGGCAAAGATTTATCTCAATTGAATGCTTTACTCATTTAAAAATTGAGAGATAATTCATATGGCACAAATTTTATTAAGCTTTATTGAGATATAATTAAAAATAGCATTTTATATAGTTAAAATATGAAAGCTGATTATCTGGAATGCACTTGTATTATGAAGTGTACTCAACACTTCAAAAAGTTACATTTCTTAATTTTTCCCTATAATTATAAAGATTGCATTTATTTTGTTGTGTATTTGTTGATTTTTGGCACTTAAATCATTTCTTAAACCTTTTTTTTCAGTACTAGGGATTGAACTCAGGGGGATTCTACCTGTAAGCTATACCCCCAGCCCTATTTTTTATTCTTTATTTTGAAACAGGGTCTCACTAAGTTGCAGAGTGCCTCACTAGGTACTGAGGCTGGCTTGAACCTGGATCCTCTTGTCTCAGCCTCCCAAATGCTGGGATTACAAGCATGCGCCACCACGCTAGGCTTCATTTCTTAAACTTTTATTGTACATTATAGTCTTACATTATAATGTAGTTCATAGCGGTAGCGACACACATGACAAAGCACTTGGTGAGTTTGAGTTTTTCCCAACTCCTCCCCATTGTCCCCCTTCTCCATATAGGATTTGAGACCAGCATTGGTATTCTCACATATGTACAGAATGTCAATGAAAGGGATTCCTCTCCCTACTACCCTCCCGTAGACCATGCATATCCATGTTTGTAGCAGCACAATTCACAATAGCCAAGTTATAAAACCAACCTAGGTGTCCATCAACAGATGAATCGATTGTAAAATTATGGGATACACACACACACAATGGAATTCTACTCACCAATAAAGAAGAAAAATATTTCATTTGCAGAAAAATGAATGGACCTGGAGAACACTATGTTAAGTGAGATTAGCCAGTCATAGAAAGTGAAGGGTCACATGTTTTTTCGCATATACAGAAACTAGAGAATAATCTTTCTCTCGTATGTATAAATTAGGGAGTAATCAGGATACTCAGTGGGGCAAGGGAGGTGGGTTTTTTGTTTGTTTGTTTGTTTGTTTTTGAGTGTATATGAAAATGCCTAATATTTACTATGGTTGGATAAATGTTATCCAAAGGCCCATGTGTGAAAGGATTGATCTGTGGTGCTAATGAGAGTTGAAAGAATTTTTATGAAGTAGATCCTAGTGGAAGGAAGTTATGTTATTGGGGGTGTGCCATTGTGACCCAGCCTCCCTCTCTCCTCTCCTCCCTCCTCTTTCTTCCCTCTACTCTCCTCCCTCTTCTCTCCTCCCTCATCCCTCCTCTTTCCTTTCTCCTCTTCCCTCTTTCCTTTCTCCTCTTCCCTCTCTCCTTTCTCCTCTTTCCTCTCTCCTCTCTCTCCCTTTGCTTCCTGGCCGCCATGATATAAATATCTTCCTCTGTTGTGTGCCTCCTGCCATGACATAATGCCTCTCCACAGGCCCAAAGGCAATGGGGACAAGCAACTATGGACTAAAAACTCATAAACTATGAGTCAAAATGAACTTTTTCTCTTTTTAAGTTTATGTTAGGTTTTTATTACAGTAATGGAAGTTTGATTATCACAATACCTACTTTTGTAGTGTGTTTCAAATATACATTATTAAAGTCACCTTGTATACATTGGATCTTCAGGATTTGCTCTTTTCATAACTGAAAGTTTAACACCTAATATTTAAGTATAGCATGATGAGTCAATACATGTACATAATATAATCAAATCGAGGTAATTAAGGTTGGGGGTATTGCTCAGTTGTAGAGAACTTGCCTAGCATGCATGAGGCCCTGAATTCAATCCCCAAGAGATGTATTTTTCCTCTTTTTTTTGTGTGTGGTACTGGGGATTGAACTCAGAGGCATTCTACCTCCGAGCTATGCCCCCAGCCCTATTTTTTATTCTTTATTTTGAAACCGAGTCTCACTAACTTGTGGAGTGCCTCGCGAGGTAGCTGAGGCTGGCCGCGAACCCAGATCCTGTATTTTTCCTCTTATATGTGGAAGCTAGATAGAAAATGGTAAATAAGAGTAACCTCATATAGTGAATCATAAACACAGTGGAGTGACAGTGGGGTTTAGGAGAGGGAGGAGGGAGTCTAGAAATGTAAAGAAGGTAATGGTTGAAATAATGCTATGTACATATATTAAATTACCAATGACAATCTCAAAGACATGTACGGTTAATGGGAGAGAGGTGTGACGTGAAGGAAATTGCTCCAAAATCGTGTGCATGTATATTCCTATCGCTCTACCTTAATATGATATATAATTACAATGCACCAATAAAAATACAAAAATAAATTAAATACAAAAGTTAAGAATCAGGATATTCATATATCATGAAACCCTTAGCATTTCTATATATTAGAAAACTTTGTACTTTCTAAGTTATTTTGAAATATGTCTTATATTGCTGTAGACTATAGTTACCCTACTGTGCTATACAATACCAGAACTTATTTGTCCTAACTGACTGTGTTTTGATACCTACTATTTCCTATCTATCCTCTATCTGCCATTTATTTCCTGGTTCCTATGACCACTCTTACACTCTCTTCTTTTATTAAATAAATATTACTTTGTATTACATAAATGACAACATGTGAGACTTGTCTTTCTGTCCCTGATTTATTTCACTTTACATAAAGTACTCCAGTTTCATCCATGTTGCTACAAATCATAGAATTTATTCTGTGGCTGAATAATATTCCATTATGTGTATGTCTACCACATTTTCCTTATCTATTCATCCATCAATATTCATCTCAGTTGATTCAATTTCTTGGCTGTCGTCACTAGTGCTGCAATGAATGTGAGTACAGATGTCTCTTCAACATACTTATTTTGTTTCCCTTGGATATATGCCTCATAGTAATATTGGTGAATAAATAGTAGTTCTATTTTTACCTTTACATCGAACCTCTGTAGTTTTTTTCATAATAGCTATACTAATTCATTTCTACCAACAGCGTACAAAGAATCTTTCTCCATATTCTCACAGCTACTTGTTATCTTTAGTCATTTTGGTAGTAGCTATTATTTGTTGTTGTTGTTGTTTATTTTTATTTTTTGAGTACCACAGGCTAAACCCAAGAGTCTTTTAAAATTCTACAAATTCTATTCTGTGTTCCACGTGGTCACTAATGTGTCTATTTTGTGAACTGCCTCAAGATTAGCTAGAGGACTTCTCAGGTCTTTGCTAGACATGTATCAGTTCTACACATGAGCACAGCTTGAGACATAGGCATGCAATCTAGATTCTCAAAGGAATCTGACTGGAAAAGTCAGAATATTTGTTTCAATGATTATTGGTGCATTATAATTATACATCATAGGGACATTCAGAGTGATAGAAACATACATGCACACAGTACATTTCCCTCTAGATCCTACCCTACTCTCTCTCCTTCCCTCTACATTATGTTAATACCGATATAGATAACTTCATATATTAACAAATGATTGAACTGTTTCCATTATCACATCTTTCCTTCCCAAATTTTCTTCTGCTATTCTACTAGTATCTTCCCTTATTTATCTGAAGTCCTCTTTGCTTCCCAGATTCTCTCTTGCTTCCACGTATGAGTGAAAACATATGACCCTTCACTTTCTGTGACTGGCTAATATAACTAAGCATAATATCACTAAGCTCAAGTTCCATCCGTTTTCCTGAAAATTACATAATTGTATACTTTTTAATGACTGGGTAAAATTTCGTTTTGTGTATATACCATAATTTTGTGAACCATTCATCTGATGATGACACCTAGGCTGACCCCATGGTTTGGCTACTGTAAATTGTGCTTCTATAAAGATGGACATGCATGTATTGCTGTAGTACTCGAGTCTGAGCCTTTTGAAGCTTCCTATGGACATGTCGTTTCTGCTTTTCCTTTGGATTGCTATTGGTCAGTTTCTTTTTTGTTCTGTTATAGCTGCCTCAGGCAGCTGTGATTTAAACAGTTTCTGCTGATTGTTTTTGACAAACTCCTCCCAAGAAAAGGCTATTTGCACTGAGTGGCCTTTAAATCAGAACAAATAAAGACAAGTCCTGCCAATGGGAATTTCTGTGGAACTGTCAGACATATCAAATAATAATTGTGTGAGAAAGGAGCTCTTGAGAGATGCAGTTGCAGTCTGCTTTTCCTGTGGTTGTAGGACTATTAATTTTCTAGGCTAACATGGAACTGAACTGAAGGAAATAGAAATAGGATAAATTAAAACAGCACAGAGATCATTGTTATTATTGAGATTCAGATTTTTCTTCTTAATGGCTCCTTGGATTATTGCTTGACATTGGTTAGTTTCCAGAGTAGTGAAATGTTGATTTTGACAATTTTGTCAGTTTTTTTTTTTAATTTATGGAGGACAAGTTGTGTGTAGAGTCTTCCTCACAATTCCCACTGAAATTCTTTAATTTGATTTTTATATTTTAGTAGTGATAGCATTTAGGAAGTTATTGCCATTGTTAGGAAGAATTTTGCTATAGATGTTTTTGTTCATGTTATTCTATGTATATGTAAATGTTTTTGTGCATATCATGATGTAAGGCTTCATATGTTCATCATTTTTTATTTTCCTTTTCTTTCAAGTATGAGAGTGCTATTAGGAAAATGTTATATTTTCTTGACTATTTGAAAATATGTGGGTCCACAGGACAGTTCTGGCCAAGGGAATGCAAGAATAAACATGATTTCTAGGTCAAAATAACTAATCATAGGGAAACTGTCACTTCTCTCCTGACACAGTGATTGAAAAAACATTTCTCTTTTGAT
The DNA here is from genome assembly GCA_004027655.1 of Graphiurus murinus. Classification (NCBI taxonomy): domain Eukaryota; kingdom Metazoa; phylum Chordata; class Mammalia; order Rodentia; family Gliridae; genus Graphiurus; species Graphiurus murinus. The sequence continues at coordinate 24,333 of PVLC010004881.1, read as the reverse complement.
ATCAGAGTTAAAAGATAATTGCCTCTTGGATTACTTAGTCACTAAACAGAGGACATGGGACCAAGAGATCCTTTATATTTCTGCGTAAATGTCATAGTCGTTTTGTCCATTTCCTCATAAAAGCTCAGTAAGTTTTGAGTGTGATTAGATGGAATCATTTAAAGGAGATTGAGCTCTCTTAACAATATTGAATATTCCAATCCATGTTCTTTAATTTAAGACAAAAATATTTTATTCTTTTCAGTATTCATGTCTTGCACATGGTTTTGAAAAATTGATTCTTGGCAGTAAGGAGAGTAGACACAATTAAAACATAATATATGCATGTATAGAAATGTCACAAAAAACAATTAATTTGTATAATTAATATGAGCTAATATTTATATTAAGATATATAAGCAAAAATTAATTCTTGAGTATTTTGCGATATTATTATTATTATTAATGAATATTGAATTCAGAGGCATTTGACCTCAGAGATACACCCCCAGCCTTTTTTATTACCATAAGCTCAGTTTCTGATATTATTGTAAATAATATCTTTTATAGCTTAATTTTCCAATCCTTTATTGCTAGTGTGTAGAAATATAATATTTTTTATGTTGCAATATAGGTTAATTCATATTTTTATGTTGCAATATAGGTTAATTCATTTACCTTTTCTAGTTGTTGCTTTCAGACTAATTAGGATTTTTTAGTTCATAATTTTGTCATGTCCTGATATTTAGCTTCTCCCCTTTAATTATTTATTATTTTAAAAAATTTCATTTATTTTTTTCTTACTCTAATGCTGTGTCTAGTATCTCCAATACAATTTTTAATGAGAATAGATTTACCTGAGTGTAGTGACACACACCTGTAATCTCAGTATTTGGGAGGCCTAAATGGGAGAATCAAAGATTTGAGGCCAGCCTTAGAAGTTTAGTGGAACCTTTAGCAACCCAGCAAAAGATCCTGTTTCAAACTAAAATATAAAGAGGGCTGGGGATGTAGCTTGAAAGTAAAAGACCCCTGGATTTAATCCCTAATACCAAAATTAAAATCCCCAAAACTCAAAAAACAAAATTCCCCCCAAACAAACTAATAAAAAAAGACATGGGTCTATTTTCATTTGACTCTAGGATTTTTTTTTTTAAATTTCTCCCCTTATTTCTTCTATGATCCAATCAGTTCTCATTCAGAAGTGTGATGTTCAATCTCCATGTATTCATGTAATTTCTCTGGGTTTTCCTGTTGTTGATTTGTACTTTCATTCCATTACGGTCTGAAAAGCTGCAAGGAATTATGTGACATTTTTATGAATTGACTAGTGCTTGCTTTGTGGCCTAGAATATGGTCTATTTTGGAGAAGCTTTCTTGAACAGATGAAAAGAATGGGTATTCAGGTGTTGTTGGGTGGAATATTCTAGACATATCTAATACATCCATTTGGTTTATGGTATTCTTTAGGTCTGAAGCATTTTAACTGATCTTTTGTCTGAAAGATCAATCTATGGGTGTGAGACGTGTGTTGAAGTCTCCCAATATCATTGTATTGGATCTCTCTGAGACTTAATGTCACAAGAGTTTGCTTTCTGAAAGTGGTTGCACTTACATTAGGAGCGTAAATGTTGATTATTGTTATATCTTCCTGTTGGATTGTTCCTTTTATCAGTAAGAAATGACCTGCTTTGTTTCTTATGATAAGTTTTGGCTTGAAGGCTACTCTGTCAGATATGAGAGTTGCTACCCCTGCTTGTTTGGGGGCTACATTTGCATTGAATATCTTATCCCAGTCCTTCATTTTTAGTCTGCGAATATCTTTTCCTGTAAAGGGAGTTATTTGCAAACAACAAATGGATTATATTCTTCAATTCATTTGCCAATTTATATATTTAAATTGGGGAATTGAGGCCATTTATATTAAATATTATTATTAAAGGATGATTTTTAATTCCTGTCTTTTTGAATTATATTTTCTGTTTAAGGGTGTGTTCATTCTTCTTTGCTTCGTAGTTAATAAATTAGATTGCATTAAATTAAAGAGCTCCTGTGCCACAAAGGAAAATATCAAGAACTTTAATAGAAAGCTGAAAGAATGGGAGAATATATTTGACAGGTATTCCTCTGAGAGAGGATTAATATATATGGTATTCAAAAAACTTAAGAAACCTACCACTAAAAAAACAAATAACAAAACTAAAAAAAATGGGAAAGTGAACTAAATAGATACTTCACGAAAGAAGAAATACAAATGGTCAATAAATATATGAAAAAAATGTTCAACATCATTAGCAATCAGAGAGATGAAAATCAAAACTACACTGAGATTTCACCTACCCTCAATTAGAATGGCACTTATTAAAAAACACAGACAATTATAAATGTTGACAAAGATGTAGGGAAATAGAAACTCTGATATATTGTTTGTGGGACTGCAAATTAGTGCAGCCACTTTGGAGATCATTGTGGATATTCCTCAGAAGTATGAGAATGGACCTACCATTTGACTCAACTATACCACTTCTGGGTATCTATCCAAAGATAGAAACTATACCCTCTTTCTGTATTTTCTGAGCTGGTTGGTGTCATAGTGGAATTACTAATATTGTCTCTCAAGTATTGGATGCACTTCACCAAGGTAGCTAAGTGATCCTGGAAATGTTGGAGTTTTTTGACTGTGTCATATAAATATTTTGTGTATGTAATACATGTGTATTACATATAAAAAAAAAACTTTTGTAATTTCTTAGTTTTATATGCCTAGGTCAACCATAACTTTCCCTCAGCATATTTATGATGTAGGTCCATCAACTCCTCACTTTTTTATTGTTGAGTACAAGCTCAATCAATAATGTATAGTAATAATTAATCAGAAGTTTTTTGTTGTTGTTGTTGTTGTTGTTTTGCAGTACTGGGGATTGAACCCAGGGGCATTCTATCTCCAAGCTATATCCTCAGCCCTATTTTTAGTCTTTATTTTGAAACAGGGTCTCACTAAGTTGCTAAGGTCCTCATTAAGTAGCTGAGACTGTCCTTGAAACCTGATCCTCTGGTCTCAGCCTCTCAAGTACTGCAATTACAAGCTTGTGCCACCACACCCAGCTAATCAGAAGTTTTTCCTTTGGCCCTTTAAAAAACAAACAAAAATTTCTCTGTGCTTTGTATTCCTTTTTTTTTTTTTTTTTGCGGTACTAGGGATTGAACTCAGTGGCATTCCACCTCCGAGCCACACTCCCAGTCCTATTTTTCATTCTTTATTTTGAAACCAGGTCTCACTAAGTTGTGGGGTGCCTTACTAGGTAGTTGAGGCTGGCCGCAAACCCGGATCCTCCTGTCTCAGCCTCCCAAATGCTGGGATTACAAGTGTGTGCCACCACACCCGGCTTCTGCTTTGTATTCCACTGTAAACATATAACAAATTCTATTTCTATTTATTTATCCTTCTTGAGGATCCTTGGGTTTCTTGTGTGTTAATAGATTTCAAAATTTTGGAAATATTTCCAGCCATTTTATCTTCACAAATTTTTGGTTATTATTTCTCCTTTTCTTTTAGAATTATGTTTAAATATGTTTGACCTTCTAATTCTATTTTCTTTATAAGTTGCAACAGGCAAACTAAAAATCACCCAAAGACACTCATTTACTAATTTCCCAGACCCTGCAAATATGATATTTTTCATGACAAAATAAAATTTGCAAATGTGATTCTTTATTGAAGACATATTCTTAAGATATACCAATGTGAGACATAGATCTAGATGACTTAGATATTATAACCCCGTGACAAAAATAGATAAACAAGAAAATAATAAGATAAAGTTTATGAAAAAAGTAGAATAGAATTTTGAGATCATGTAGATCAATAATCTCATTCATGAGATGGTGCAGTGTGGTGGTGTTGATTATGCAGATTGCTAATTGAAAACTCAAGACTATCAACAACCCTCATTCTCAGGTCAAGGTTTCACCCCTCTTAAATGTTGATTACCTTTCATTTATCCTTTCTCAGTCTGCTAATAGTGGAATTCTGTTTCATTATGTGGATCAAACTGCTTGTAGGTTCAAGTTCATTAATACAGTTCCTTAAGAAATTGCAAAGGAAAATATGTTGTTTAAATATAATTGCTAAAACCATATATGTATTATATGTTCATTTGTGGTCACAATGAGAGTAGGCCCATTTAATTCAGCTAGAGTAAGTAAAGTTGCATAATTTTTCATAAAAAGTGAAAACTGGAATATTAAGTTGGAAATAGAATCAATGGTAAGGACGCAAAATTATGATATAAAAAAGAAAATATTCATGGCATAAAGAAACCACCCATACAAATGATCATTAGCATGTATTCAAAGTGTAGGAACACATTAAAATGTAAAATTAGAACATTTTTCCCTGAATGAATCACTCATTGATTCCTTAATAAACAACTTTATCTAATGGTGAACTTGTGCCATTTGGGTCACAATCTCTTGTTAGACAATTTTCAAAGTGATTATCTGTTTCTTCTATAAGTATTTTTCTACCTTCCTCCTTTATGATTATAGATTTTTGCAATTGGTGTTCTAGCCAAATACTTGACATTTTACCACAGAACATTAAATTACCACCCTTTCCACCTACACAAATGTTCTCATTTCAAATTTACTTTAAAGACCTTTGTTCCTACAAACCTCTTTACTTTGGAAAAGTCTTTCCATATTAGCGTGGACCAGAGACAAGAATTCTATATTTTTGTAGTCATTACTTAAAAGTTGTGAAACCTATAGGGGTACTTTTTTGAATTCCTGTCTGCATGTAGGAGATGTTTCCTTGTTTCTTGATTGACTGAATATGAAATAAAATTTTATATATTACTTATATATTGATAGTAATTTATATCCCGTGTTGAGTGTTTTATAGTGCCAGTCTGAATTCTAATTTATTTCTCATGGAGCTCCTTTTATTCTCACAACAATATTCTGAAACAAGTACTATGATTATCCTCATTTTACAGATAAGGAAGCTGAAAGTTAAAAGACTAAAGCAACTTGCCAAGGGCACACTATTTTTTTTTAAACTGATGCATTGTAATTATACATGGCAGTGAGAGTCAAAGTATTACATTCATATATGGACACATCACTTGATGTTTCTCCCTCACTGCCAAGCTCCTCACACCCTTCTACCTGCCCGTACATGCTAGATTGATGGTGATACATTCACGTAGGAACATGACATTATTTAGTCTATTTCCTTCGTAAACCTCCTTTTTCCCCTCCCCAATCTTCTTCCACTATTCTTCCAGTCTCCTCATTTTAAAATTCTTACACTACTCTACTGTACTGGTCTCCTAATTTTAAAGTACTTCCACTACGTTAGTGGTCTACTCATTATTATTATTATTATTTTTTTTTCTGGTACTGGGGATAGAACCCAGAGGCATTATACCTCTGGTCTATATACCCAGCCTTATTTTGTTTTTTATTTGAATAGGGTCTTACTAAGTTGCTGAGGCTAGACTCAAGCCTTCAATGTTCCTGTTTCAGCTTCCCAAGTCCTGGGGTTACAGATGCATGCCATCACACTGGGATATGAATCCCCACCCCCTTCTCTCTTCCACATATGAGAGAAAACATGTGAAGGGTGGCAGTCTGCCACTGGAGGTTTTGTGCTTCCATGTTTGCTTATCTAACTTTCCACTTACTATATGTATTTGATTGAACCAAAATCAAATATATTATATATTGTTTATAAGAGCCAAAATTTATCCTTTATTTTTGTTTTATGATTTGGGAGATTTCTTTAAATTTCTACTAAAAATATGAGCTCTGGTAAGATATTATGTGTGCACATATTACATTTATATACATGTTATGACCTTAAGATTTCAAGAACAGACTGTATATATACAGTTTTTAATGAATTTTTTTCTCTATCCATTTTGTAAAATTAAATAGGCATTCCATAACATTAAGTATCACTTTAAAATAGACATGATTGAAAAGACTGTCTAAAAAGACATCACAATAATGTTTTGCATACCCATTAATTCATTGTTATCCACATTCTTCCATCTCATTATGATAAAAAAAAAACTTCAATCAACATTAGATTTATTCTTCATATTCCACCAAGATTCCCTTAGATATTGTTTCTGTATGACCATTGCCCCTCCCATACTACTTTTTTTTTCTCTAATGTCTCATTGTTATAAAATCTCTTAAATACTGCCCCTGGGCTACAGGAAATTTTTACTTACAAGCAGAAAGGGTAATAAATCTAGTAGATTATGCCTTTATGTAGTACATTTTGTAGGAATATAAAAGCTTAGCTCTATTTCATGGAAAACAGACAACCTCTATCTCTGCTCTAGATTCTCATCTAGAACAAACGTAAGGTTTGTTCAAAGCTGATATATTGCCTGAAATCTTGACATATTGGATTTATTTCTCTTCCCCTCTGGTAAATTCACCTCCTTCCTGGTTTCTCCTGAGATTATTTTCTTAATAAATCACTTACAGATGAAATCTAAGACATAGTGTTGGTTTCCAAGAAACCTTGCCAATGACAGAATGCCTTTAAATGTAAATCTTTGTATGTAACTCTCGTACTATTTTAATGTGTCTTGTTATGTTTGGAATGACTGTGTAAAAAAGTGTGACCTTTTATGGCCTTTAAATTTATACAAATATTCATTTTTCCTAGTTTGTCAATTTTACAGCACTCTCTATAGTGATTTACTGTTATGTGGACTGTGCTACTTAGTTTATTTCATAAATATAGGGTTTTCTCTAATTTTTATTTGTATTTTCCATGAGATTCAAGAGGAAGCAGATATTTATATACCCGTGATCCTGTTATTATTTGTCTTAACTCAATCCTATCAACATTATAATAATAAATGTATATAATCAAATAATTAAATAATTATGTTGTGATGAGTGCTTTAGCAAGGGAAGTTCAGCTTGCTCTGGAGAGCATTTTGGAAGAGATATTTTTTTTTAATTTTTTATTGTAGTAATTCGTGCAATATAGCATACATTGGAAGAGATATTTTTTAAAGCATGCTTTTTACTGGATTCCATATTGTTATTGTTGGAACCTACAATGTCCCCCAAAGACTCATGTGTTGAAGGCTTAGTTTCCAATTTGGCTCGGTTCAGAGGTGGAACTTTTGGGAAGTGATCAGGTCATTAGGGTTCTCACCTCATAATTGGATTAATCAGTTGATGACGGAATGGACTACGGGGAGGTGGTGGGGCATAGTTGCAGGAATCAGATCACTGGGCAGGGAATTACTCTGGAAAGGCAATTCTTACTTCTAGTTTCCTCTCTCTCTCTCTCTCTCTCTCTCTCTCTCTCTCTCTCTCTCTCTCTCTCTCTTTCTCTCTCATACATGGCTGATAGCAATGGAGCAACTTTCATTTGACATGCCCTTCTGACGTGATGTTCTAAATCATTTCAAACCCAAAGCAATGCAGACAGCTGATTTGGACTGCAACTTCTAAAGCCATTAACTGAAATAAAGTTTTCTTTCATGTATTTTGGTCCTTGTGACAAAAAAACCAAAAACAACAACAACAACAACAAAAGAATACATATATTAAGTAAATAATTGGAATTATTAGATGAAAATTAATATGATGTAGAATATTTTATGAAAGATGTTATAGGAAAATTAAAAGTTTAGTGTCAAGGACAAAATTAGCTTTAGTGATAATGGAGAAAGTTTACTATTAATGGAGATGTGAGCAGAAGCCAAGTAATGAATAACCTTGCAGACTATAATATGAAGTTTAGAATCACACATAGAGTCATCAGAAATTGCTGCTAAATTTTAGTTTCAGGTAAAATATACATCAGTTTTTATGTCCATGATATAATTTAGCCTAGTGAATTGAAAATGGATTAGAGGAGGGGTAAATTTTGAGAAAGAGCTAAGGATTTAGAAAGTAGTTATATCTAGGTGAAAGATAAAGGAGTGTGATTGTTGGTTGTTACAGTGTAACTAGAGAGTATTAATTAAAAATAAATGTATTTGGAGGTAAATACAAAGAAATTAGTAGTCAATCAAATATGGGGAGTATGAGAAATGAAGGAGTTATGGATAATTTAGGAGTTTCTTTGATAGGTAGGTAAAAATTTCTGTCACTTTTACAGGTGGGAAAGAGCAGAAGAACATGCTTGAAAACAAAGAGGAGGTATTCATTTTTGGTCATGTTGAGTCTGAAGTGGAACTAACAGAGAAAATAAGATATTTAATACACATACCCACACATATATGATATATGAGCCATGATTCAATATTCAATCAGTTTGAGGTAGAGGTTCAGGTTGAGGAGACATAAAAAGTGCAGGTAGCACTTGAAGCAATGGAATCGAATGAGAAAGCACAAGAAGCACGGTAGAGTTAGATAAAAGAAAAAATGGTTAATTGAAACCCGAATGATACAGTATTGAAATATTCAATAAAATAATATGGAGGAGTAGCAAGAATGATGGAAAATATTCAGAAAAATAAATAATTAATGTTGAGGTCATAAAATAAGGGTGGATGATTTTTTGTGTGTTGGCACATTTTCTATTGATTTAGTAAATTATCTATGGTTGTTTTTACTTTTTAATAAGGAAAAGACGCTTATTTAGTTCACAGTACTGGAGGTTCAAGAGCAAGGAACCAGTATCTGCTTTGCTGTGGCAAGGATTTTACGGTACATGACATCACAATGGTAGACATGCTTGCTATAGTGATGAGTGGTGCATATAGAAGATAGAAGTGCTAGGCTCACTTATAACTTCAACTTCTGGTAGGAGTTAATGCAGTCCCACATGATCTGACCAACTCCCAAGAGACAGCATTAACCTCTTCATATGGGTAGAGTCTCCATGACTTAATAATCATCACCAGGCCTCACCTACAAAGTCTCTAGTACATCAACACTGCTGCTTTGGAGACTAATGGAAGAAACTAGAATTGTGTGGAAACTGTAATAATGGGTTATCAGCAAGGACTGCTAGCCATGGAGTTATTCAGTGGAGTTATGGTGATAGTATCTAGATTGAAGTGGAGTTGAATAGTGAACAGGCCATGGAGAAGTAGACACAGCACAAAACATTTTTTAGAAGGTTAACTTTGTTGATGAGGAAGGATATAATTTGAAGTACAGGGAGAATACTTTATCTTTCACAGAAAGAAAACCACCTTTTCCATTATAACTAAAGATAAAATGGTAAGAGTAAATGGAAATGCAAAGAAATTCATGAATTGGTGACATAGAAGGTCCATTTTATTATCTTTATTCAATTAATTACATATTGAGGTCATTTTCTGAAAGGGACTGAAAGGAAAAGAGGGCAGCATACAATTTGAAAAATCCAATGAGAAGAATTAGAGAACTGTATCTATTCCTGTTATAAACTCATATAATTTTAATCTGACTTCACTTCAATAGTTATTTTAGGAATATAATATTTTTAAACTTATTTTTCTATAATAAGAGATCACAGAATATTGAGGAAAGGCAAATAAATATATGGATAAAATGTCCCAAGATATCATTTCTTGTAATTTTTTACAATCCTGAATACAGCTTCATAATTTAAAAATTATTGGCAGTTATTTCATTTGACAGTTATAAGAGTTTTGAGGCACCTAGAAGGAAAAATATTATTCCTTTCATTAATAAGTAAGATGATCGAGTCTTAAAATTTGTGCATGTCTGTCTTTCCCAGTATCACTTAGCAGAGCCAAAACCCTAATTTAGGTCTTCTTCCAATTTATAATTCTGTCTTTTTCTACTGTCACTTTTCCAATACATTTATTAAACTCAAGAATAAGGAACCAGAGAAAAAGCATCTTCAATTAGAATTTGTTATGTGGTAACCTATAGAAGTAGCATCTTAGAGTTAAGACCTCAGCTCAAATACTATATTGCTACTTTCCAGCTGCAACTGTTATTAAGTCAATAAATGCTGTACTTCCAGTTTCCTCTACTAGGCAATGGGAGAGTTGATTTGTAAAATCTCTAAGATACCACCCAGTCTTGCAATTCTCTTCTGCTCTTATTACTTTGATGATTTCTTGGGTGTATTGGATATCTAGAAGATAATAACATAGGAAATTTTTACTATTATTATGCAAATTTAAGTGAGAAAGTATTTATTTATTTATTTTTGCATTTAGTAAGTTGAGTGATAATGTTCCTACTCACAGATACAATTAATTGATTGACTTTCTCTCTCTTTGATTCTGTTTGCCTAGTTCTTCTATGTAAACAGAAGACCCTTAACTTGAAATAAAGATGTATTTCAACACTATCCTGACTTAGGGTTGGTGTGTGAGTTCTCTAGCTAATTATTTTTTAGATAAATGCAATTTCTTTCTTACTATCAACACTATTCTTTGGTTCCATTATTCCCTTTTTATCCCATAGTAGGAAAAAAGTCTTAAATGTAGCCTAGCTTCTTGATGAGAGTACAACACTGGAGTGGGAATTGGACACAATCTGTGTTAAGAATGATTTATTACTCTGGCTCAGATGTGTATTTGCCATAAAAGTTAAGGAAGGTCAATCTATGGGAGGTTTATTAGCATGGTCCCCTTTTAATTGCCAGAGAGGTTCTAGCAACATGTTTTCATTTTCTTAAAAAAATAGTCAACAATATTTTATAATTACAAAGACCACACAACAACAGATTTATCTTTGCTCTGCTAGTCACTGAATTGGATATGTGCTGAGTGTGTTCAAATGGTAGTTCAAACTGTATGATAGCCGAGTACTAACTTATCTTTCTTATGGTTCCACAGTGGTGACACTGAATAATATTTTTTTATGGAGTAAGCAATTATCATTTTTTAAAGCCATGATGTTATTGTTCCCTTGATCAATATGTGCCAGACAGCTTTTTGTCCCTGTGACCAAATACTTGACAAGAACAATGTAGAAAAAGGAGGATTTATTTGGCTCTTGGTTTCAGAGGATTCAATCCATGGTTAACTGGCTCCAAAGCAAAAATATCATGGCAGAAAGGAATGGTAGAGGGAAGTTTTTCAGCTCATGACAGTTGGGAAGCAGAGAAATAAAGACAGGAAGGAGTCAGGGGCTGATATAGTCCTCTAGGCCACACCCCCAGAAACCTACTTCTTCCAGCATATCCCATCTGCCTATGGTTTTTACATGTTTCTGGTAAATCCATTTTAGTTATTAATCCATCAAAAGGATTAATCTGTGGGAGAGGTCACAGCAGCCCTCATGACTCAATCTTTTCACCTATGAGCATTGTTGCATTACTAATACATGAGCTTTTGGAGGACATTCCAGATTCAAATCATAACACAACACCTGCTCTTAAACTAGTCCAGGATAGCTTTTATGTAGGCCATAATCTAGGGGCAATAAAACAATAATGGTTGCTTTTTATTAAAGGTTTGCTTTTCTTTGCTTTTCAACATACTTCATTATACTTAGTATATACCTTCCACATTTGGGGTTTTATTCCATTCCTATATCTGCTCCTCCATTAAGCAATGGATCACATGTCTAGTAACCTAAGATAAGGAAGAGAAAATCCACAGAACAATGTAAGAAATTTGAAATAGTCTCTTTTTAGATGTTTAATGTTTCTTAGAGAATCAGGATAATGTTGTTTAGTAGTACTGAATCACATGTAGTATACTTATTTGAATAAACTGCTTACTTTCCTCAGAAATATTATCATTAAAATAATATGGTTAATCTGAAATAATTTCTATATTTAAATGTTCTCAGAAGTTTGGGAATATTTTCATTTGATGTAGAAATTGGTAAAATTTGTTTTGACACATCTTATTCAAGTTTAGATCTTTTTATTTAACAGTGTGCCAGAGATCATGAGAAAATAGCCTTCTTTTCATTTTACCTGTTCATTTAGGCCAATAAACCTTTTTACATTTTTGGAAATATTTCTTCCTCTTGGGTATTTCATTGCACTTAATATGCACAGGTATGGTTTTGATAAATGCTTAAAAAGATATCCCAGAGACTTGGATACAAAAGACATTTATTCTGCATAGTTTATTTCCTAATGTCTATTTTCATAGCTATGATGTGCCATTAAATACACAATTAGAGAGAGAAAAGGGAGAATCAAGAATGAAAAAAAATAGATGAAAAAAATCATTATTTTAAGGAGCTTTGTATTTTTAACATACAAAGACAAATCATTTGGATAAAAATGGATGCTTATGTAATTATATGAGTTAATTGTAATATATAACTATAGTGTGATATATGATTTAAGTAACAGTAAATGAAGGTAGATTCATATTTTATGGTAGTCAACTATTTTAAGTAAGATTCTAAGTGACTAAAATAAAATACAACACAAAGCAACATATTGATGAAAACATTTGTCCCAAATGTTTTGGCCCACATTTGTGGGCCAAAATTAAAACCCAAACAAAAGCAAACTAGTTACCTTATATTCCCTTTACAATATTATTACCATTTTTTTATTTAAATGATTTCCTTCTTGGAAATTGTTTCTTAGTTTAAATTTAATATGTAAATCTTAGTAATTTAGTTCCTAAAAACCTGTGGTGCTGGCATAGTATATGCACATTGTGCACTGCAATGAAGATAATTCAAACTTACAATTGCCTATTTCCCAGAGGAATAACAACTTATGAAGTTGGAGGTATGAAGAATGCCTGTTTTAGTTACTTTTCTGTCTGTGTGCACTGCTTCACTAAAAGTGTTAGCAGATAGGGTTTATGATTTACTTATAAGGGTCAGAAAGCTAGCCAATGAGAAAACTGCCACTGATGTGTAAGGAAAAAAAAGAATAAAGAATTGACCCAAAATATAAGATAGAATTTGAATGTTTAAATATCCTTCGAATAAATATTAGATGGGATAGCATCTCAAATTAGGGCAAGACTCTCAGATTGATGGAAAGAAGCAGATGGGAGGTAAACAACTGTATGTTGAAAACCCATGTGTACTTTAGATTAATCATACTAGTGTTTGAAAATTTGGTGTGTGTGGGGAAATTCAGAAAGTAGGATGGACAAGTGGGTTGGCACTTAAGTAGAAATGACTTACAGAGAGGAAAAACATTATACATAGGCATAGTAAATGTTACCTTATTTTCGTTTACTATAGCTGAATACTACAGACCAGGTAATTTATTAAAAATAAGTTTTTTTTTCAGCTTACAGTTCAGAAGAATGAGGAGTTCAAGCTAGGTACTTACCTGCATCTGATGAAATTCATCTTGTTGGTGAGGAACTCCATGTAGATTTCCAAAGCTTTACAAGGGATCACACATGGAGAGACACAATCAGGCCTCTCTTCCTCTTGTTTTAACTACTAATACAATCATAGTGGCCCTGCCCTTATGACCTCATATAATCCTAGTTACCTCTCAAAGGTCCCACCTCCGAATACCATAGTTCGATTAAGTTTCTATCCTCAAGATATCTCGTTGTGGGGATTAAATTTCAACATGAGTACTGTTGGGTACATTCAACCCTACCAGTAATCATATCTTAATGTAGTAGGATGTTCTTTCAAAATATAAACCATAATTATAGTTATGTAGTAGGTACTGCATTGTTCTGTCCATATCTACTTCACTGACTGAGGCACCCACCTCTTAACTCTGAGAGGATAGGTTAATAACTTATACCTGGGATTTTTGTTACATTTCCCATCCCACTTCACTCAGTGTCATACTGAGTGCAACCCTGCAGCTTATTTTTTCTGAGCTGAATTGGATGATTCTTCAATGTTATTATCATTCCAAAGTATGTTCATGAAGCAGATCACAGCTAGAATTACATGATAATGCACTCTCACTCAGCTCCTTCCTTTTTCCTATACAGCTCCCCCCATTCTCAGATTTTCTAGATGTGAACTCTCTAAATTAATAGAGTACACTACAGTACATCTGAATCCCTGATTCCAGCTTTGAATATATTGAATATAGTTGGTAGCAGAAGAACATTGGCAAGAACATTGACATTTGCCCACCTGCCAATGACTAGGTAAGTGGAATATTCATAATCCTTAGCTTTCTTTAGTTTTACATTAAGATTTCACCTGCAGTAGATGGGGGGAAATATAAGAGAATAAGATGGATTGGTTCTTTCAATGTATGTATAACACTGGCATTTTAGAAGAGCAGGAATTTTACTAATAATAGGACAGAGAAACTGGCTGGCTGTTGGTGAGGACCAATGATTCTTTCAAGAGAAAAGAGGATGGGATCAAGATACTTTTCCATCAGACAGTATTTAAAAACTTGTCCATAAGAGAGAGAGAGAGAGAGAGAGAGAGAGAGAGAGAGAGAGAGAGAGAGAGAGAGAGAGAGAGAGAGAGAGAAACTAGTTCTAATTAATTGCTGTAAGGAGACTTGGTGGTATTGGAGATAATAGCATTATTTGAAGGAGAAATGTCACAATTTTACCTTCAAAACCATAGAGCAGTCCTAAAAAGCTAAAAGAAGTAGGTATATTAGTGCAAATTGATTCTATAAGACCACCTCCCCCATCCAAGGTCCAGCTACTTTTGTTCTTTATTTGCCAAGAGTATAAAGAACACATAAGTTATGGGAGAAAATAGCAGCACTGAGGCTCTGTGAACTAAAACTTATGGTAGGAGGTTCTTAACACTTACTGTGAGAAGGCCAAGTGGTAACACTTAGCATTTAATAGCAAGAATAGTATAATTATCCTAATGCCCATTAATATCTGAATATCCTCAAGAGTGGTGGTGATAATGGGTGGGAATCTAGAATAATGATTAACACATTATGATTTTTCTGGAAAAAGGTTGTCAAAAAAAAGATATCTTGTTAAATTCAAATTTCAGATATCTAGGTTTTTTTATTATGAGTGTTCTAAATTTTATATCAAACATGTTTATACGAACGTATTCATTATTTAGCTCAAATTTAAGTAATGGCTTGTATTTGTATTTGCATACATGTCCCAGCAATATTCTTTAGTTCTTTAGTGTATTTTATATATTTGTATACACACACACACACACACACACACACACACACACATATATATATGTATATATATATACACACACACATATTCACAAATATGGGAATGGCAGAAGCCCTAGATCAGCTCCCCCACTACTGAAAGTCACCATTCATTTTCCAGATTCTAGAATTTAGCCAGATTTACACCACAAATTCATTAGCTAATGGACAGATTGACATTTCCACAAGGAAGAGTTGTAATGCCACTGCTAGAATATATAGTAATGATGGGCCAAGTGAATTTCCAAAGGGACTTATTTTTATTATTTGTGTAATATTTTAGTGAGGCAAAGAGAGTGCTTGGTACTTTTTGAGTTTACACTAACGTCAAATGCTCAGTATCCTCAGTAGCACCCCTCTTGGACCGGAGATACATGGAAAGTTTTTCAATTGTGTGTCCATTGAGTCCACTGACCCCTCATTTCCCAGTTTTCTCTAAGTATCACTTTTAGTACATTATGAAAAGTGTATATATGATATTTAAATTTCTTTCAGATATCTAGAGTGCAGATCTGGGTAGTTACATTGACAAAAGGAACTACTAGCTGGAAGGAAAGGCAACCAACAGTGAGAGGTGGGAGGGAAATGATGACTAATAAGTTGCACCCTCCAGAAAGCACCCGAGCCATAGTTTGCTTCTTTTTATGTTTTCAAGAATTTGTGAGCAAACATCATTCCATGAAATTCTATTCTTTTTTGGAATTAACATAATTTGAGAAGCAAGTAGATTCATCTGTGTGGGGCAAAATGTGGACTGGAGTAGATGATGTTGCATTGCTAATTCCAATACTTATCCTCCCAGATGCTGTGAATGCTTACATATGCTGCAACTCATGGCCTTCTACATAAACTTATCTTTGACCAGAACTAGGTATAAGATTTTCAGAGCCCGCTAAAAATTATAAGTGTGGAGCCTCTTTTTTAAAAAGCAGGAAAAATTTCCATTTGCTTTTTAAAGTTCACTTGACTTACTCTGAAATTTTGTATTGGCTATTTGAAACTAAAAATTTAAATTATTAATATAAATGTTACCATTTATCCTTATATTGTAGAATGCCAATTTTATTTTATTTTATTTTTTTTTTTTTTTTTTTTTGCGGTACTGGGGATTGAACTCAGGGGCATTCTACCTCCGAGCTATACCCCCAGCCCTATTTTTTTTTATTCTTTATTTTGAAACCGAGTCTCACTAAGTTGCAGAGTGCCTCACTAGGTAGCTGAGGCTGGCCGCGAACTCGGATCCTCCGGTCTCAGCCTCCCGAATGCTGGGATTA